>KL280399.1:30017-45523 GCA_000699545.1 Podiceps cristatus | reverse complement strand
GCCATGGAATAGCTTGGAGGAATGTGTTCTTAGCAACGGAGTCCAAAACCTCCTGACTGATACGTGCAGAAAGGATAGATTGCAGGGTCCTTCCTCTTTTTTTTTTTTTGTTTTGTTTTGTTTGGGTTTTTTTGGGGTGGGTTGCATGTTTTACAAGATGGAAACAAATAACAGCTGATTAACCAACTGTCTGCCATGTCATAAGAACTGGAAGCTCTTGAGAGGCAGGTTTTGATGAAAAAATACGCATTTCTTATAGCACAAATGTGATTTTTAATTTATTCTTTGCTTTTAAATCTTACTTTATCTACAAATAACCTCTACTCCCATCAAAATACCCAATATATGCAGTGTGGCATATATTTACATTGGTATATGCTATTATTCCTTTATTTGAGCATGCACAATATTTAATGAATGAGCTAGGAAAAGAATTATTTTTAATGGCACCTGTTTTCCTTCTGTTTTGACTGGATAATTCAGTGTAGCCCATTTAAACAAAAGCTATAAATAAACATTTTTCTCCAATACACAGGGTTTTCTACTGCTGAAAAGCTAATATTGCTGAAAAGTTTCATGTCTTTCCATTTGACAAATGTTGAACTGCATCTTTCTATAGCTATTTTGAAAGGCACAAAATGTCTATCTGAACCTACAAGTTTTAACTGAAAATAGCTGATTGTTAAACAGGATCTATGTCTAAAGAAATGCGTTTCTGCATGTATGTGATATTAAAGCTAGATTTTTAATCCCTAGATTAAGGTCTGTGCAAATTCAAATTTAAACAACATGGCTTCAGATTCTGTACCCTAGATCTCCAAACTTAAATGAAAAAAATACAAAGTTACTTGATTTTGGAAACCCAAAAGCCACCCCAAATTATCAAATGCTACTAATAATTTATGTAGCAAGGATGTATTTGCATTTTCTCAAAGTGTGACAAACTATAGCATGCAAATTGTTTGTTATATCTGATTTCTGTGACATATTCTCATACATGTGAGAAACGTATTCCCCATTGTCAGAGTGCTGTTGGTTACTGCTAATGTGTAAAGCATACATTTTTGCTGTGTTAGTAACCATGAAAGTTCTCAATGTTTTCTATCCATAAAGTCTTCTGGCCTTAAAGTCTATAAAGTGGATTGCTAAAAAGTCTCTCTCTATAAAACAACAAGAAATTAGTTTAAGGCAACATCAATGAGGCCATCAGAAACCTGGAACAGCTTGAATTCATAAACCTCCTTGTATTGTTCACTTCAATGTTCTGTTGTTCGCTTGATAATTGCAAGAAAACCTGCATCCTGATTAGAAGATCCCGTTTTTAATTTCGTTTGGCTTTTCCAATGACATCTAGATATTGCCTAGAGCCAGACAAAAATAATCTGGAACAATATGAACAACTACACTAAATTAAATTGCTAAATTTCTGTTCAATTAACATTAGATAGGCATTTTGTTTAGGTTATATATATGACATTGCAATGCTCATTTGCCACTGCCTGAAAAAGTCTTGCGTGTCTTTCAGTTTATTCTGTAGCTAGTGTTATTGTAAATCAGTGCATGTATTTATATGGAGTCATAGGGTAATCTTAAAGAATCATATGAGTTAATCTGAATCTGTTCAAGATATTTGCCTATGGTAAAATAACCAAAATTGCAGTCTGCTGCTGCCATCATTGTAGGTAATAGTCCCTTTGGTCTATCAGATTTTCACTACCTGTCCTCCCCCAGCACGTCTGGGCCGCTCGCCACAGGCTGGGAAGTTCTCAGCGGTCACAGGGAGCCAAGCACTTTAGCTAGATGGTTAGTCGGGTTCCAAAGTATTTATCATACAAGCAGGTTTAAAAATCAGTACATAAATGTACTGGTGGAGCATGGTTCTGTTTTGCCATTGTGGTTCCACAAGCAACACTTTCCAGTGTTCACACATAGTTTAAATCTTTGTTTAATGCATTTGTATTGCCTCAGAATCGATGACCGAGTAGGCTCATAATCCAGACTACCTGTGGATATCTCGGGCACATGCACTGTTTATTATTCAGCTACTCAGGCAATGTCATGAAAAATCATAATAAAACTAGGAGGACACATCACATTTGACCTTTACTGAATAATTTAATAAAGCTAGCTCGATACACAAATATGAAAGAGCAGTTGCTGATAAGAGCAGAACTATTGCTTCCTTGTCTGAGAATTGGAAACAGTTCAGAAGCTTTATTAACTATTCAGGGTCTTCAGCGAAGTTTGTCCCTTAGGCTGTAGCCAAATGTTAAGCTACTTGTTTCCTCCGCGCTCTCCTCCTTTCAGCGCTCAGCTGGGTACCTTCGCTTGTGCTGTACACAATTATGTTCTCAGTTTCTCTTACGCCTCTGTACCATTATCCATGTTTTTTTCTCACAGATTTCATTTACACAAATATTTTTCTCCCCATATATACGCTTTTATTCATAATTACCTCAAGTGGTTATGCCTGTAAAAATTTACCTTTTTGCAGATGATTTTTACAGGTACTTTGCACACTTAACACATACTACTTCATAATACAGCAATTCAGACATGGATAAAATTTCTTTGGATCCCACCCTGGTGTGAACATCCCCGCAGTACTGGTACTGGAATAACTTGCAAAGTATACGGATCTCCAGAGGCTTTTGAAATGCTGTTTTAGCCCTCTTGTGTCTATCCTGGCGAGGGGCCGGCGCGGTGGTGGGGCTGGCAGGGATCATCCAGTTCCTGCGCAATACCAGGCACAGAGCCGCGTCGGGGTCTTGCCCCTCTATCGAGTCTGTTACCCAGCGTTTGACCGAAACCTTTCTCCATCATCTCGGTCTAAAGTACCTGCATGGTGGAAGGCAGTCCCTTTCTCTCACTGTCATGGCGGCTCCCCCTCACGTCCCTTTCCCCTCTGGCTCTCCCGTGACTTCTAGCCCTTCTGCTCCACATGTGCCCACCAGCGAGACCTTTTTCCCTGTGCCCACGTCAACTTAAAAGAGTTTATCTCTTTCCAAACGCTGTGACCATGCCGTTGCCTCGGCGAGGGCCTCAGGCTGCGGGAAGCAGGGTGGCTGTTCTGCCGTGGCTTCCCACTGCTGCGCCTCAGGGCAGAGCAGTGCCGCCGGCACCTGTGCAAGCTGTGGCACTTCTAAAATGGCGACAGTTCAGCAAGCAGTTTCAGCAGGCAGTGAAATCTGAGGGAAATTTTTAAACAGTCAGGGTTGCCTGATTTGAAAAGGGGACAATGAGTATATGTTAAAAAGGAAGATGGAGTTCAGCTTTTCTTTTAGAGCTCAGAGAGGTTTCTAAGCGTGGTGCAGTGTAGCCATGGCAGGCCTGGGGCAGGGATGGCGGGGGCCACTGAGGGACACTGGGGAGCACGCGTCCTGGGCGGAGCAGCCAGCGACATGGCACCCACCAGCTGTGGAGGCAGTCAGCCCTGACCAGGGCAAACAGCCGCTGCTGGGGCAGTTTCTGAATTGCTGGGGCTGGGGAAGATCGGAAGTGTGAGCGGGGAGGGGAACAGTGCTTGGCTGGGAGAGGTGGTGGGACTGGGCTCTGTGGTGTGCAAGGGCCAAGGGGTCAGCCGTCTTGTCTCTCTGGTGCCGGGGTGTCCAGCTGCCACACATGATGGCAACACCATGGCTTTCCCTGCAAGTGGGTAGAGGAGGCAGCAGGAACCATGCTGAGAATCCTCTGAGAAACCCGAAGGGTGGTTTCTCCTGAAGATGATGCCCAAATACAGTTTTCCACATGGGTGCTGCAATCCCAGGGAAGGCACATGGTGGATGGGAGGGGGGAAATGCTAAAAGCACTTTTTCTTCAAGTGTTGGGGTCAACGAGGGGCAGCTGAGTGGAGCAGCGAGGGCAGGGGTGTTCCCACCCGTGGCAGAGGGGTGCCTGGCTGGGTGCGTCTGGGCAGCGCTTGGTCTGTCCTTTGGGAACGGCTGGGAACAGCGTGTGCCGTTTCTGTACTCAGCTCCTGGCGCATGGCGCACTGTGTAAAATTAAATTTCTCTCCCTTTGCAGCACCGTGTAAATATAATCCCCTTCCCTTTGCAGGTGCTACTGTGGAACATGGCGGAGCTACGTTCGTGCTGTGGTGGTCCCAGGTGAGCCACGTGTGAGCGGCAACATGGTGTGGTCGGGATCAGGATTGCTGGTGGGTGGCTTCTGGGGATTTGCTTGATAACTGCACTTGGGATCCAAACCCGACGGCTCCTGCGAGCCTTTGCTTTAGGCTGGCTGTGGGTTTGGAGCTGTTTCTCAGATCCAGCCTTGGTTCAGGCTGTGCCTGTCAGTGCTGAGGCTGCGGCGGGGTCTCAGGCCAGAGGCCGCTGTCAGTTCCGCAGGTGGCCGGGCCCTGCCCCGTGTCCTCCCAGGCCAGGCGGCTGCTCCCAGGACTGGCCTCCCTCACCTCGGTGAGAGCCCAGCGTGGCAACACCATCTGCTGAGCTCAGTAAAATAGATGGTTTGGGTAAATTTACAATGTAGATCTTGGTAAATCGTATCTGGGGTTTAGGCACTCATCAAGCTTGTGGCAGAAATCCCTGCCTGCCTCCGTTTGTTATCTTTGTCCACAAAGGGCTCCATAAATGCCATATATTTAAAAGACTTGGAATGAAGCTGTTTCTTTTTTTCCCCCAAAAAAAAAAAAAAAAGGTTATGCTGCTATTGTGTTCTAAAAATCTAAAGCAAAACAAAAGCTGAGCTAGTGTGGATAGTATCACCAACTCGCTTGCCAAAAAGAGACTTGGAGTAGTTAATTTTTTTTTTATCCCTAAAGCTTTAAAAAAACCTCCTAAAATGAAAACACACTGTAGATAAGGAGCTCCATCTCATGTCCATGTGCACCCAGGTGCTTGCCTTTGATATTTAGTGGAACTGTTAGGTGCGTGAGTACCTGGAGATAGCAAAGATGAGTGAACAAGGCAATTTTGATCTGTGAAACTACAATCTGTTGCTTCTATTCTGATTCTGCTCAAGTTCATCAGGAAAGATTAACTTTGGCAGCTTATTCAGTGACTAAATCTTGATATTTTTGTGGCTTAATTCATAACATAACTGTAAGCTATTGCCCTGTGTTTATATTTCCCATCCATTTCTCACATTTCCAAAGCATACTGATATGTGATCCTGGCAATTTAGCTACCATAATTGGCATTTTTCTAGGGCCAAAAGGAAACAAATTCCTTATCCTCCATACTACTTTAATTTCTGAAAAACAACAAGTAACATGGTTAATCCTCTTTTTGATCTTTTTCCCCCCCTTTGAGTTTTTCTTATGGTCTTTTCCTTTTAATCTTTTACTTTCTTTTTAATCTTCACTCATTGTCCCCCCACATTTGAAGAATTTCATGTACTTCTCTAAAAAGAATTGGACCACTTTATGGAAATAGCTCTTTAGGATCTTGTTCAAAGCACCATTATGTACTTCTAGCTCTTTGGGGGAGGGTGAAAAAAAAAGAGAGAAAAAGCAACTTTAAAGCAGTGTTTGTGTAGCCTAACAGAACGTTGATCTGTTCTACTAGATGCAGAAGCACCCTCAGTTACCATAAAACCAGATTACATTAGAGAAGCAGAAGGGTGAATAAACACCTCCCTTTAATCGGGGTTGGGTCATATCATCTGATTCTTAATGCAGGTGTGTTTGGGCAAGAGCATTTCAGGAAGGGCAAAGTAGGGCAGCTACAGGTGAGTTCTATGGGCTGTGAGCCGTTCTCTTCTCCCAGCTCTCCTGAAGCAGGAGGGAACTCACTGTGCTGGAAGGCATAATGCTTCTGCAGGCTGGTCAGAGTGCAGTTGAGGCCCCACTGTTTACCCAGAAGTAGGGAGGCCCAATCTAACCATTTGAGTTTGGAGGCAGAGGAGTTTGCCTGCTATGGTATGTGCGTTCCTTGGTTTGTCGTTTTCCTGTATGTGTGTATGCAAAGTCTTTAAATCTTTTCTGCAGTGGGCAGTGTTAAGACTACGGGTATTCCTTTGCACATCATCCTTTCTTAAGTGGTATGGAGATTACACAATGAGTAGTCCCATGGAAACTGGTGAAATGTAGTATCAGTTATGTTAAGGGTGGTTTAGTCTGGCCTCGAGTAGCTCCTGCTGTGGGGAGACCTGGATACCTTATGGCATGTCTGGAAAGGAAGGTGTAGAGCTGAGTTCATTGTGCCTGGATACCGAGTTTGGGAGCTACCTGTGGAGTGAAGCCCACGTCTTGACAAGTGTGGCCCGGTGTTAACACAGTAATTTAGCTTCCAGGTTTAGGCTGCTTTAGCTCAGACTGTCTGAAAGGTGGGGAAAGAAAGTACAAGTGTTTGTGTGCCTATTCTTAAGAAGCACGAAAAACTGCTTAGATGTGTGGGCCTGTCGGTTCACTGCATAGCGTAATGGGAGTTAAAACACTTGAAGAAGTAACGACTGTGCACCTCTGGAAGCTGGGTGCTGTAGCTCTGCGTTAAGGGCATAGTGAAGTGTAGGCAGAGCACTACTTGTTCATGGTGTACCCAAAAGTGTCACTGTGAATTCATTGGGATGAATTTTGTCACTTGTTTTCCTACTTGGTCGTGGTGTCTTACCTTGCTACCTCTTTTATTTTGCCAGTACTGAAAAGCCCCAGAAACTTGGCCAACAGAGGTCGTGTGTTTCTCAAGCAGGCAACAAATTTACAGGGATTAGCATGTGTCCAATTTCATTTATGTAGACTCACACGGTCCTTTTACTGAAGCAAATTCTTTAAAAAATAAACAAACAGTAAGAGTTTACAGAGTTCTGGAAAAGCTGCAAAACCTAAATGAAAATCCTTTTCCAGTTACATGAATATAAATTGGGCATAGTTCCCTTGAAGACTTTGTACTAGTTTAATGAATGTATTTTATTTGTAGATAAACTGATGATAAAGCTTTTCTTCTCTCTCCTTGAAACAAGATTAGGTCCCCTAAATCTGTTCTCCTTTACCCACAAGAATAGGTGAATAAGATCTCTCTCATAACTTGGCTGTAACCAAGAACAGGATTTGGCATTGCTCTTTATGAGGATTTTTAATCTTTTTTCTTTTTCGTTTTTTTTTTTTTTTAAAGGCCGATTTTAAAACAAATAGTTAAAATGTGGAGCTGAACATTTCTTCTAGAAGTTGCATATTCTAAATGTACTTATACCATAGTCGTCTGCTCATATAAAATTACAGACTTCACTTTCATCTTTCTTTTTACAAGAAACCCTTAATGACAAATGCAGGCTGTTTAGTGATACCGATATACTGCAATCTTAGCATGTGAATTAGTCATCATACAATCAGTTCAGGGGGTCAGGCCTAAAGAAACAGTGCAGAGTTGGCAAACTGCTAGTCGGGTGATGTGCTCTCCACTTCAAAGTCATGGTACTTACTCCCTAGAATTCAGATCACAGAAAGAAACAGCTGGCATTGTCGTTTGTGGCAGTAAGGATTTTTTTTTTTTTGTAGTGAGATAAGGTTTCACTACTTTGTAAAACAACAATTTACTTTAGAGTGACCTAGCCTGTAAAACGCAATAGGAAGCAGGAATCTACAGAGCACTGCTCTGCTATTACCACGTAAGTAGACATGACCTGTGACAAACCACAGTGGAGAAGACTTAACCCCCTTGCTCCTTGTCTGAAAATATTCAGTGTAGTTCACTTGTCAGTGGCACCCAAGGGTTTCATTTTCTGAAACAACTTTGTAGGCGGTTCTTCTCAGTTTGGATACTACTCTCTCGCGTATTTCCAGTGTGGTACATACTTGTGGCAGCATGCAGCTACAGACTACCAGTCCTAATACTTACACAGACACATTAAAACATTCAGCTTCCCACTTAAGCTCCGAGGCTGTCATATTTCAGTTGAAACTTAAGCTTTCATGTTTAACTTACTGATACGGCATTTCAACCAGTTGCTATCTATATCCAACAGCCCTTTCTTATCCTGAATGCTGGTTTGCTCCACAGGCAGTGGATTTTGATGGCCTTTCTCCAGGAACTGTGTGGAAGAGTGTCAGACTCTGGGCCATCCTCTCCTACAGCCTGCCAGCTGTGATGCTGAGAGAAAGCACCTGAGAAGGGCAGTTAGAGATGCTTGCTAGAAAATGTGTGAGATTGTTTACACGCTTCAGCTCAGAGATGGACTTAAGCACCTTCCTCCAATGAGGGTGTAATTTTTTTTTTTTATCTCCCCTCCCCTTCTCCTGCCCCGGACCCCTATCATATACCACTAGTGCTCTTAAAATCATTTCATTTAGTGACCTGAGCAGATTTGTTCCCCAAATATAGGGGCGGGCGGGGGGAGGAAAGGGAAGAGTCACACATTTAGAACTCCCTGGCAGATATATGTCTCAGGGATTTGTTGTTGTTCCATTGTTGTTATTATTAATAGACTTCGCTTATCAGGCAAATGCCTCATTATCAAATGACTGAGACCCAATAAGTGCTTAACAGCATTCCTTACCAAAAGAGGAAATGATTACAGGCCAGATCCAACTCCTGTTAAAACTAGTGGATAGATTCCCACTTCAATGAGGCATTGCTTGGGGCCCCTAGATGCTCACTCCCCTCATGTTTTCTGACATGCTTTTTAATTCCCAAACATGAACCAAACAGCTTTAGCTTCTCTCATCTCAAAATGTGTTCTGCAACTTCTGGAAAGGAACCTGGACGCAAGGAAAAATGCTACGGAACAAAAAGAGCCACAATACAAACCATATGACAACGCCTATTTCTTCATCCTCTTTGTCATGTTGTTTTACTCTTTCCTGGCATTAACTGTCTTTTTTGGTTATGTACGCTCGAAGAAAGCTATTTCAAAGAAAGATCCTTACCAGGAGTTCATTGAGGATAGGAATCGAAATAAGAAGTGGAACATGACCCGGCCGGTGGTGGTGAAATTTGACTTTGAAGAAGAAAGTATTCTTTGAACTCCTTAAACCAAAATACTCTGCAAAATGCACCGGACTGTCTCTGCTGCCTCCATCTCAAGTGAAGATCTACACATTTATCTTGTTCGGCTGTCCCCCTCAAAAAATCATAGCATTGCTTAAAATAGGTAATGGAAAAAGAAGTTTCTTTCTTTCTTTTTCTTGTAATCCTTTTGTTGGTGGAATGTGGCTTTTCTAAATATTGGAAAAGTATTGTGAACTTTAAAATGGCAAAGAGAAGTGGCTGTTTTTAGCTTTCACTCCCAGTTTGGTGGAACAGGAATGGGAATCCATCCTACGTCAAGACTCTGAATTTAAGGCAGAGGACTAGTTTGTGTGTGCACATACCTGCTGCAGGGGAATGCTGTTGCTTCTGATTTTTTTTTTTTTTTCAGACCTGGAAACTGGTGTGTACTGTCCCTGAAAAGTGCCTCCCTTGAATAGCAGAACACATTTTACCATGCATAGACCAGCAAATACTCTTTAACATGTAAATATAGAAAAGCTCCTCTTGCATTCCCTTCCCTCAAAAATTAATTTCACATGCTATGGCAAAAGACTCAAAAAAACATCTGCAAAATGTAATTAAAATGCATTTGGTGGAAAAAACAGGTTGTGTATTCAGTGAATTTGGAGTCCTTGCCTCTTCCATCTTATATATATGTATTCTTTGCCAGTTTCTCATTGAAATTTGTTTCAGTCCTAACAAATGGTAACTACAGCTGATCACAAACTTAACAGGAACAGCTTCTCTGTATCTGCAATAAATATTTGCTGAGATGTTGCTCAAACTTCATTTAACGTTTCACTGAATACATGAGATTACCACCTGATTTATCCATTTTTTTCTCTGCTTATTAAGTATTGAAGAAAATGATAGAATTCTGTCTTAGAACATGTTGCTGTGCTTAATATAAAAGAAGAGCGCTTACTGCTCTGTGCTATCACGCATGTGAACGACAGACACTGCTCTGTGATAGCAGCATGTGTTGTCTTCTGAGACTTTGATTTGTTTGCATTCTTATCTAGGGTCTCGAAGTTTATGGTCTTTACTCTTACAGAACTGCTTAGATACATCACATCTATTACTTGTAGATTACAGATCCAGTTGCTGCTCCGAGCGCTATCTGAGCACTGTAATTGTTTTCAGGTGGTAGGTAGGCTCTGAGTTTTCCTTAATCTGCATATGAAAACAAAGTGGAGGAAACTTTTTTCTTTTTCTGCTAATGGAATTATAATGTACAGAATTTGATTCTTCTTAAGCGTGCAGTGTTCATGGTCACATATTGACTATTTTAGGGATGTGTAGACTTCTAATTCTTTCAATATTTAGAAAAAGTTTTTATATGTGCTCAGCCCAGGCTGAGCAATCAGATGTTGTTCCTCTTTCCTGATGGGATGTGTTAAGTGTTTCTGGTGTGTCTGCGAGCAGGGAGGTTGATGCTATGCACAACCCTCTTCTCATAAAACTAAAATTTGCTTCCCACTTACCAACATGGATGTTTGTAGAAATAGCCGTGTTGGATCAGATCATAGTGCTTTGTCTCTGATACCTGTGCCAAAGAAAGATGATAAGAATAAGGTGATACTTTCTCAGTTGTACTTGCCCACCCTCCAAGGAGTTGTTGCTCAGGGACCATCTGAGCCAGAGGCCACTCCTTTTGTCTAAATGTGGGGATGGGATATGTGCAGAATACTGATGTGGAAGTGTATGAATGTAAGCATTTTAACAGGCCAGAAAATGGTCACAGATGTATTTTTACTGGTTTCATCCAACTCCAATTTAAATGGTTTTGACTATAGAAACAAGACTGGAGTTGCAGTTCTTGCATAAATCGGTGTTTTGTCTATGTTATACGTGTCTTGGCTGCTTCATCTAGAAAGTTTGGGGTGAAAACATGAAAGTTCAAGTCATCCGTGTTCACATCATGCTCCTGACTCTGGACTGTATGAAGTGCAAATCACTTTTGGTTGGGTGTCTTGTAATGGCTTGGGGCAAGTGGGGAGACTTCCTCTTTTGAATGAGGAGTTCTGGATGTCTGTCCTTTTGAAAGGGTGTGTAAACGCGGATTTGCTCTCCTAACAGGAGATATGTTCTGTTTTAATCTTGAAGTCAGTGTTTTTGATTCTCTGCAGTGTACGCAATGTCATCTTAAAAATTAAAGATCAAATTTTTTGAAACTTCATTCAAACTCATGTCCTTTATTTTTGTAAGCTGTTTCTGCTTTTTGTCTTACCAGGCAATTATCAGATCAGCCTAAATCCCTTAAACATTCTTTAGCAATGTGCTGCCATTGTCTAGTGTTTAGGCTTTTTGGAAACATTCACAACTCATTTAACAACAAGACCACAAGCTCTTCAAACAGTTTTGCACAGTGTGCCCCTGTGTGTGCGTGCATGTGTGTGTATGCCAACAAGACCAGGCTTTTTCCTATCCTATCTCCATGCAGAAGTAAAAATGTCTCTTTGTAAATGTTAGCCACAGGGCATGTTGGTGGCATTATTAGCCTTTCTTCTTCAGTGTGTCAAAGCCTGTTTGTCCCTGCCCAGATCTTACTAGTAACAAACCAGAGGGGACACTTGGATACTACAGCACCATAGGCGTATCCTCAGCCATGACAGTGTTTCTGTAATTTCAGTGCAGCTCGGTCATTCTGCACTTCCTGACATCTAAAATGGTGAACAGTTTGGATGTGTGGCACAAGTCCTCTGCACAGCTTTGGGAGTTGAATGCCTGCTCTGGAGGACAAGACCTCCATCTGGATAGAGTCTAGAAAGAATGAGGGGCAAAAGAAACAACTCCTCCTCTCAGCAGAAGGAAACATGACAAGGCACTGTAATTTTTGGTTTCTCCATAGCATGTCTACAATGGAAACAGAAGAGGGTGAGGGTGGAGAGGACAGGGCTAAACAGCATACGTACTATGTTGTGAAATTGCTGAGGCAGTTGACGTGTTGCTTATGATATGGGAATTGTCCACCTCATTTGCTTTCTTCTGTGTGTGAAGCTAGTATTTGTACGGTGCTTCCAGAACTAACGGAAGCCTGTGATCTCTAACCTTGTCAGTCTCCTTTATAGCCACTTCCGATTTTCCGCACGTGGGGTGTGAAATGGAAATAGGAGAACCAAAATAACCCCATTCATGGTGAGCCAGGGGCTGTGAAGTATGATTTACGCTTCTGAGATGCCCAGTCTGCTCCAGACTAAGCACTGGGGACATTGGGAGAGCAGTACAAAGCACTGTAACACAGACTTAGAACTGGAGAGGGAGACGGTGTTTGCATCTGCAAGACTCAGTTCTATGTGCTACTAAGTGCCTTTAATTTTAAAAGATATAGCATCACAAGAAGAAAGGAATTTGTTAATTGTCTTTATTTTGAATTTTTCTTTTCCTGTTTCTACTTACTCATTTCCCGAATTAATATTAATCTGTTGATCTTGCCAAGAAGCTTCTTGTTCCTTCTTCCTTACTCGTAAGAAACATGCTAAGGCAAAGTAGATCACAGATCCTGCTTTAGTTCCCCTACCTTTTGCTATTTATTGTGGCCCTCTGTAATGCACTGCAGCTGATGGGTGGGGTTGGCTTGTTGTTAGTGTGTGGTGGGTTGTTTGTTTGGTTTTTTTTTGGGAGGGGCATCCAGTTTGAATTTAGTTTGAGCATTCTGAGATACTCTAGTAAAGGCTTTACTGAAATACAGGCATGTTGCAGTTTCCACTTGCACTTTGTGAATTAATACTGTAGCTTTCTCAAACTGGTCTGTGGGAAGGTCTACTTCTGATTAAACCCACGCTGATAAATACTAGAATTAGAGAACAACCTATATGCATGTGTATACACACGTGTGCATATGCGTTTTAGTGTATTAGGGTCTCATTCCCTGAATGCCAAAAGTATGAGAGATAAGCAGGACCATTTAAAATGGTAGATATTTTGGACTGCCCTCAGACTAGTGTAAATCTGGAATAATCTGATTTGGCTGTTTAAATTCTGGTGTTTCTTGGTACGTGAGTTATGTCTAGAACTGAATCTTGCATTATAGGTCCATTTTGATTACTTACAGCTCTGATCTCTACAAATGAAACTTTTTGCTTTCATGGGGAGTCTAAAATACATATTGTATATGACCAAATTTTCCTGGAGCCTGTAGGCAGCTGTAGACATTAAGAGCGTTATTCTGCTGTAGTTATTCATGCATGGAAAACTTCATAGCAGTGACCGCTGTTGCATTCCAGAAAAATTAAGTGTGCCTGAATTACAGCAGGCCTGACGCTACACATGTCTCTACCTTCTTTTCTCTCTAATTTGTATATCAGATGCTGCAGACTTTCTTCACTTCATCTGTGGCATACTTGTATGCATAGACAGAGTCTGATATTTTGGAAGCAAATCTTTTTTGCATCAGAGGGACATTCAAAATGACTTTATGGAATTGTTCAAGTGTCCTCTGGCCTGGATTCAGAGGAGCACACTAGTCTATGCTGAAGTCTGTTGTCAGTCATGTGTATGAGTGCAGGGGGACTTGGAAAGCACATGCTTAAAATTAAACATATGCTGCCATGTTTTCTTGAGCAAGTAAGCTTCCCTAGCTTGGAACCTCAGTAAGTGCAGCAATATGTAGTACAAACTTAAGCAGCCAAAATAGGCTGATCTTTTTTCTTTTTGGTGTGGGATGTGTAATAGCAAATCCTTTGCCATGTAAGTAAGCTTAGTGAATTAACAGAGCTCGTACTACTGGGAGTAAGTGAATCCTGTGGGCTTGTTTCTAATGAAATGAATGTGAACCCTCCAAAGACTTTTTTTTTTTTTTTTTTTTTTTTTTTTTTCCCTGTAACAGAATAGTGCATGCACTTAAAGGAAACCTTCCAGCTTTTCTAGTTATTCTGAAAAAACTGCAAGGCACAGTAAGAACTGATTGACTGCTTGTAGTGTGACTGTGTACTACCTCAACTTGTTTTTTAAAGTCCCAGCAACAGAACCTTCTTTTCAGCCTGGGAATGCTATGTGACCCAGCACATGAAACTGCATTAAATATAGATGACCTTTGGCAGTGACCCCTCCCCTTCATAGATTTGCTTTCATCCCTCAAGCAGAAGGAGAACCAAAGGGGTAATAAAATTAACACAAAGATAAAAAGATTCTGACCACTGAGGTTACATAGCTAGGTGTCCTTGTGTGTATAAGATGATATTTGATGTATGTTCAGTAATCAAAAAGAAAATTGTAATTTTTCTGGCTCATTTAGAAGCCTGTGGTCAGGCCTAGTATGCTGTCCTGAGGTAGCCGTCCTTATGTTCTGTCCTAGCAAAGCACTGCATGGCTAGTAGCCACAGTTGTGTGCTTTTGACATAATTTCTACCTCCTGTGTCCTGAAGAGGACTAATATTGGCTGCAGTTTTGTTGGCACAATTGTCAAAAGCTTATAGTAATCACTTTGTCTTTTGCCTCAAGTCACTGAGGAGTCTCAGTGTGGTAGCACTTTTAAACCTGTATTTAGTACGTGGTGTGACTGCGCAGGGGCATTATGAGAGGATCAGGCACAAAGGTACAGAGGATTTTATAGACACTCATCTGTGACTTGGAAAGGCCGTGATGGTAGGGGTAACAGACTACTGGAGCAGGAACAGTCTAACGTGCCAAGCATGGTCCCTGCTTTAGCAAAACCTGTGAGTGTTGTGGTCAACGGTGACCTTGACAAACCAAGGAATTCCACACTGCTATTTTTTAGGGGGTGTGGTGGGTTGACCCCCGGCTGGGTGCCAGGTGCCCACCAAAGCCACTCTATCACTCCTCCTCAGCAGGACAGGGGAGAGAAAACAGAACAAAAGCTCATGGGTTGAGATAAGGACAGGGAGTAATTCACCGATTACTATCATGGGCAAATCAAACTTGACTCGAGAAAAAATTAATTTATTGCCAATCAAATTGGTGTAGGATAATAAGAAACAAAACCAAATCTTACGAACACACTCCTCCCACTCCTCCCTTCTTCCTGGGCTCACCCTCACTCCCGGTTTCTCTCCCTCCTCCCCTCCAGTGGCACAGGCGGATGGGAATGGGGGCTGTGGTCAGTGCTTCTCCCTCCTCAGAGCGAGGACTCCTCCAACTCTTCCCCTGCTCCAGCGTGGGTCCCTCCCATGGGAGACAGTCCTCCACGGACTTCTCCAATGCAAGTCCTTCCCACAGGCTGCAGTTTTTCGCAAACTGCTCCAGGGTGGGTCCCCCATGGGGTCATAAGCCCTGCCTGGAGTGCGGGCTCCTCTCTCCATGGGTCCCCAGGTCCTGCCAGGAGCCTGCTCCAGCGTGGGCTTCCCATGAAATCACAGCCTCCTTTGCACCCCCCTGCCCCGCGTGGGGCCCTCCCTGGGTGCGGGTGGGTCTCTGCTCCCCTGTGGGCCTCCACGGGCTGCAGGGGCACAGCCGGCCTCGCTGTGGTCTGCTCCCCAGGCTGCAATGCCTGGAGCACCTCCTCCCCCTCCTTCGCTAACCTTGGTGTCTGCAGAGTTGCTGCTCTCATGTCCCACTCCTCTCTCTGCTGCTGTTCCCAGCAGTTTGTGGTAGGTGGGTGTTTTTGTTGTTGTTGGTTGGTTG
>KL280399.1:4427-29108 GCA_000699545.1 Podiceps cristatus | reverse complement strand
GGGGGGGGGGGAAGAAAAGAGGGTTTTTTTAACTTTCATCTGTATACTTTGATCCTGCGTCCTTGTGGGTGTACAGAGCTTTGGTTTCATTGCTACAAGGTGAGGATGTGGAGGATATTAAACAACACTTTCTATAGCCTTATATTGACATCAACTTGGATGTACAGCACAGATGAGGAGGATGCAAGTTTAAACTTGGCACAGGGAGGCTACTCATGGCTTCAGGCACTGAGCGGGTTGGTGAGAGGCAAGGCTTCCGCGGGCCCGGCAGGCTGCAGCTCTCACCTGCTGGAGATGTCCTTCTCTCCCAGTAACACTATAGGATAGGCACACAAAATCTAATTTACGTCTCTAGATGGGACCTAAACTTCAATGTATCTCCCCTAGTTTACAGCTAAAGCTTTTTTCATTGAACCTTTATAGCAACATTTTGATTATTTTCATGATTTCCACTTAAAATGATGCTTTAAAAATGATCCTGACTCATGTATAACTTTGGTATACAGTTATTCTATGTCTATATAGACAGATATAAATGAGTGGGTTTAATAAAATAGGCAAACAAGCAATTCTGCGTCAAAAGAATCTGAGGGAATACAAGTTCTTCAGCCTCTTATTATTGAACCTCTTCAACTGCAGTCAACTGCGCAGAATGGAATGTTCCTCATTTCAGAAGGCCATACTATCTGAAGCATTGTTGTTTGAAGTGTGTTCAGTGTTTTAAGCTTATGAGCGAAAATTAGTGTGAGAATGTTGTACCAGCTCTGAATTACACCATTGTGTCATGCAGAAAACAAATTTCCTTTTGCTCAAGAGAATTAGCTGGACAGAGTGAATGGGAGGCATCACGCAGGTATTACTTGTGATTTGTGGCTGATGGCACAATTGCCCTGTGAGAAGGCATAAAAATCCCAATGTTTGTAATCATATTTTCAGCTGCTTTTAAAAGCTATTTAAACAATGGATTATTTTCACTTGTGTATTTATGTCCTGGCATGACTCATGATTAAAATTGTGTAAATATACAGATGGTAAGGAAGATACGTTTTGCCCAGATGGGGCCTTTGCCTCTTTTCTGTGTGACAGACCATAGGATTTCATGGAATCATAGAATAGTTTGGGTTGGAAGGCACCCTTAAAGGTCATCTAGTCCACCGCCCCCTGCAGTGAGCAGGGACATCTTCAACTAGATCAGGTTGCTCAGAGCCCTGTCCAGCCTGACTGTCAATGTTTCCTGGGATGTGGCATCATGAGGATTTCACAGTTCTGTGCTCCTATAGTTCTGCTGGTTCATTATCTTTACTCAGATTCGAGTTGCTTCAGGTCCTCTCCTGTGTTTGGAATACAGAGATCTTAGAGAACATTCGTTATTTACATCAGAGCTGATTGCAGTGCTGTTACGGCTTCCATGTTCATTTGTCCGGATTCCGTGTGAGTTCACAGTCGAGGTCTTTTCCAGACTTGGGCTTCCTCTACCTGCTTCTCTCATCATCTATAACACACAAGCTGAAATGAAAATTTATTCCGCCAGTTGTGCCCTCTCTCTCCAGACTGGCTCCTGCAGCTCAGTTTTTACAGGTGTAAGGGTTTCTTCTTAATTATTTTCACCTTTATCCATTGGAGCTGGGGTGGTAATGGCATGTCTCAGGAAATGAAGCTCATGCGACTGCTCTTACTGTGTGACTTGCTTGGGAACTTAGCGCTTTGTGACTATTTCACTGTCATGTATATGAATGTCCTTTGTGTGCAATGGCATTATCTATTTACATTGTACAGCATACAGTAAACACAAACATTAACTACGGATTAAACATCTGTCCTACGTACTACTTCTGCGTCGAGCAGGTCACAGGCAGGAGAGCACTATTGTACTTGTATTGCAGCAGTCTTTACTCTCATTGCTACCTCTTCACCATTTCAAGTTTGATGGAACTTGGGCTGGTTGTCTTGATTAATCAGTTAACCAGCTAGGCTTGGTGATCCTGATTTCTTATGATCACCTGATTATTTTCCAAACTTTGCTGCAGCCAATGGAGCCATGTGAGAAATGAGAGGTGACTTGTTTCACTTGCTTTGTTTGTTTCACCTGATAAAGTGAAACAAACTTCCCCCCCTGGCTTTTTTTCTTTTTTTCTTTTTTTTTTTTTTTTTTCTTTTTTAAACTTTCAAAATTTCTGTTGGAATGGACAGTGTGATCTCAGGAAAGGTCATCTCGGTCCAATTCTCTTATGTGGCAATTAATAGAAATTTTGCATTTTTTTTGCTTTTTTTCCTGAAATCTTTGGTACTTTTCAGAGGGACGAGAGGTAGTATTACATGGGACAGTCGGCATGAGGGTTTCAAATCCAGAACGTTTCGTCATTTCAGTTAACAGAGTGTGACTGAGGAATTTGATCCATGAGTTTTGTGTCTACCAGATCTGTTGCTGACCATTATATTTACATCAGTATAGACCAACAATGCCATCCTATAGGAGTTAGTCTAAAATAAACTTCTTAAAACATATATGTCCATTATTAGTTTAGTTGAGGTCTGTCTCTTATTCAGACCCACATCTACTGCAAATCAGTCTCCTTTTCCTGAAGCCAACATCGCTTCATCGATTTACACCAGCTAAGGATCTGTTCAGTGTTCCTTCTACGCACCGGTAAGAAATTTCCTTTACTTTCATTGAATGTAATTATTTTGTATATGTCTGAATACTCTAAACTGTTTGAGGCCTTTGAAGAAATAAAATGAAAACATCAGATAATGTTGTTGTCATTTACTTTTTTTCACCATAAATTCCTACGAAAACAAATACAATCCTTTATTCTCAATCTGAATGATTTTTTACCATTGCTAGAAGGTAATTGTTGTTATTACACCCCCCACCCCCACTCCATCCCTTGCTCCTTCCGTCCTTCCTTCCTTTTCTTAACTTACATCTGAAAATCCTTTTTGAGTTAGTATACAGGACACCTGTCAGCCAACTGTGAGCTGAATTTCTATAATTTACAGAAAGACTGGTCATAAAGTGCTTACAGCTCTGGGGACTTGGGTACCACCCAGTGCAGAACAGATTAATTTCACGGTGTTTTTCTGCATTTGCACAAATTAAAAATATGAGAGTCTGTGCTTTGTTTGAACTTCTTGAATTAAATTTCTTCAATTAGTTTTGTGCTCAGGTTTGGACACTCAGCATTTTCCAAAAGTCTCCAAATTCCTCCAAGTTTAATGCCAGTCGGATACGCAGACCTCTTTCTCTGCCTGTATCCCATTAATCTCTGATGCAAACGGATTTGTTTCCATAACGTCTGTTCATCACCGGTTTTCTCCACTTGGACGTTACCCGTGCTTGCATGTTTTAGATCTAACATTCCTACATTAACTGTTATTGCTGGATGAAATGCCAGTCTTGGGGACTTTAAATTTGTGTTCACCTCTATTTCAAATTGTTTCGGTGCTTCATCTTGGAACTGGTGTTTAAAGAGACAGAACTGTGGCTTCAGGAATCTCTCATGGTTGTTTTGGGGTAACTGCTTTGATTAACAATTCTCAGCAATTCACTTATGTAATATAATTCAACCATGCTTAAATTTAGCCAAATTTATCCATATCTTTTGGGAATTCATTCTTCTTTCTTCTTCTCTTTCCTTCCTTCTAGTGAGAGCTGGTAAAAGAGCATTCCCCTCCTCACCCCTGCAGAAACTTGCCATGAAAACAATACCTTTCAAACCTGCTGAAAAATGGAAAACCCGCAAATGGAAAATTTGGAGCCAGGAAAAATAGCTATAACAATAGTTTGGTGACTCAGAACTTCTTGAATCACGTCTCCCTCTAGGGTTTTGATGTCCCTGGATGGGGTTACACTGCAAATTAGTGACTCTGCCTGTAGCAAGTTTTACCATTTTTAAAACATCTCCTTGTAGTTCCCATGATGTTTTTTACATGCAGTCTAGCAGAAACTGTTCTGAGTTAAAGCATCTCTGCATTACTGGGACTGCAGGAAATAATCTGATCATCGTCTTGATGACTGAGCTACAGCTTCTTCCAAGAAATTTTCCCAATAAGTCAATGTGTGTGTAGGATTTTTTTGTGTGGGGTTTGATTTTTTTTTTTTTTCCTCTTCAGTCAATTAGGATGGGGCTTCATCTGCCCTGCACTTAGCAGTCTAATCAAAACTACTCAAGTTAGGCACCCTCTGTGGTTAATGAAGTGAAATGGGAGTGTTCTTGAGAGTATATAAACTCATTTGTTTAAACATTTATTTTAAGGTAGTTGCATTGGCTTCCAGCATCTCTCTGCCCTCTAATCAGTTACGTTAATATCTCTTTGCTTCATTTTATGACCTTGACAGAAAGGAGTTCTATATATGAAAAAGTAAGCAGTAGTATGTAACTTAGAGAAGATTATTTTTGTCTAAGATTGCTTTATAGTCATGGTCTATTCCTTTATACACTAAACTGAATCAACATAGCAATTACTTGGAGAATTAAGGAGTATAGTCAGTTTTTCTTTCCTTAGATCTGGAATGTTGGTTTGCATGTGTTTAGTTCTTGAGGGTTGACAATGCATCAGGAGGATACTTTGCTAAATATCTAGTAGCTGTTGCCTAGTTTCATGCCTCTTCATTCTACCATAATTTAGCAAACTGCGAAGTATCTTGAACTTGTGACTAGTTTTGTTCAAATAGGACTGAGTCCACGGTGTGATCAAGGCCACAGTAGAAGACAGTCTGAATTGGCTGTTTTAACCTGTTGACATAAATCCCTTCAATAGATGAGCCCTGTGGTGCTTAGGCCAAGCAAAAGCAAGTTGGAATGACCTACATTTCATAAATATTTTGAAGGCTGTTCTGAAACTTGGAAGTAATTATTTTGTTATTGCTGCCTGCCCTTTTAAAAATAATTGCAATTATGCTCCTCTCCTTGTATTAATAGAGAGTGCAAAGGTAAAGGTGCAGTATTACCCAGATGGATTTTGTAGACTCCAAAAATAGACTATCTGCTTTTCCTGCATTTATCCCATAAAGGAGGGCTGATCTACAACAGTGCTTTTTCCAGAGACTGTGCCTAACTTGCATATGCAACTTTTCCATTCTAGAACTAATTAATTTGGGTTGAATAACTCATCAACATTAAGTAACAATAAGAATCATATTTCCAGGAACACTTTCCTTGTTATAGAAAATTGGAATCGACTGTGGAAGTGTGGTTACTGAATCTAGTTACTTTTAACAGAGCATTTTTTTTAAGACTTAAGAAAGAGCTTCCTGTTACAGTGCGAAATGGTTTAAATACAGCTGATTGGGCGACGGATAATAGTTGTAAAATTTTATGCTTCTTTGAATGTAAAGTTTTCTTGCACTTTGATTTTAATAAAGATTTATATATTCTGAAAAACTTCCCAATATGAGGGATAGTTCAGCTAACAGAGTAAGATTTAAGAATACTCTTCTCTGGAGTCTTTTAAGAACAGGTTAGATAAACACTGACTATGGGTAGACCAGAGCTGGGGATGGACCTCTGAAAATCCTTCCAGTTTCACACTTGCTGTGAGCCGTGTAATCTGTTTAGTCTATTTATGTTACCCGGGCTTGCAGTTGGTTTCAGTTACAGAAGTTTTGTTTACACTGATGGGGCTTCAATCATCAATTTAGGGGGACAAATTCTGCCACTGAAGTCTCATATACAGTGCCTCTCCCTGAAAATCATCTTGGAGTTTAGTTTTTCATCATCTGAGCATCTGGCTAATTTTTACCACCTGCAACTCTCTCTGTACAATAGAGAAATTTCAGCCCTTCGCCTTTCCTACCAGTTTTCCTTTCACTCTTGGTGCCAGAGGATGCATGTCTTCTGCTAGTTTTCACCTGCCTGAAGGCTGCTAGCCTTAGTCTTCCCCTTTTCACAGTTATTGCTGACCTGATTCCCCAGAGGATGCAAGGATCTACATCTTTCTCGAGGTCTGAATTTTGGGGTGTTTGATCACTCTTGGGTGAATGATTTCTGCATATTCTGCCTCTTTGCTCTCTCTTGAGAATCTTCTACTGCAGTTCTGCTTTGATTTCACAGGCTGTCCATTTACAGTCAGGCAAGACTTCAGTAAAATGATTCCCCTGACACACTGTGGGACATGTTTCTTTTGAATGGTGTCATGTTCTTTGTGACTAGTTTTTTCATTACTCGGAAAAGAAGGGAGAAAGGTGAAGACCTTAGGCTTTTATATTTCTCAGTTTTGTCCTTTACTTTTCATTTTAACTTTTACTTCTTGTCTTTCATCATCATACCACACAAATGTGCTTAGGTCAGAACTAAATGCTTTGTCCTTCAGTGTTTTACACTCAGGCTTTGCTGCAGAATCCACAGCTCGGCACATCAACCTCATGACAAGGAAAAGCAGCTATGGAGGAACCAATGAGCCTCATCATGTGTTTTTATTTTTTTTTTCTTTGTTGCTTTGACTGACTAATGTTGTTAGTTTACATAGTAGGAGAATGTATGCAAGGTGAGAGAAGCTTATCGACCCTTATTAACCCTGAAAAAAAAATCATCTAATCAACCAATCCATCACCATTGTGAACTAACTAGTTCAATTGGTGGCTGTGGCTTCTGGTTTCTTCCACAAACATGGATCCGAGACTCCTTTGAACTGACTGTTGTCGTTTACTTTCATTGCTGGGTGTGTTCATTCATTGCTCATCTCAGCTACCTGATGGGTGGATAAATCTTGTCTGACCTGTGTGCTACAGCCTCATTTTTAACTTTTCTTTGTGTCTTCTCCTTTATAGCACCAACTTAACTAAAACAGCTTACTGACATAAATTTGCCAACTTCCTTTAGTGCATGTATCCCTCGGTGTTCACACAGAGAAGCTGTGTGCATTTGAGATGATTTTGGTATACGTGGATATAAATCTTCACTGCAGAGTTAACCCGAATTGGCCACGCTCCTGTGGATCCCCTTTCAGCCTGGCAAGCGAGAGCAGCTACAGCGGTGGGCAGCACGCAAGCCGAGCACAATGACTTTATTACGGCTATTGTCTCAGGCTCCCAGTGCCGGCCAGTCAAAGCAGGTTTGCGCGCTCGCATTTCTGTTTGAGGCGGTTGTCTGTGTGGTGCATAGCTCCGGGGAAGCTGCAGTGGAGAAAGACCAATAACTTCTCCCGGTTTCCTCCCATTCATTCCACAATGCCGGACACCTTCCTTAACTAACAGAGCCTACAAGGAACTCTGTTCACTGGGGGAGATTCTCTGACATGCTAAACTAGTGAGTGCCAAATGCCAAGGAAAAGTAGAGAGGAGAGTTGTGTAGCTTTAACTTCCTTGCAGCTGTGCAAAACTTTACTGCTTTCCCGGACCAACTGTCTTGTGAATGTCATTTGCCTTAAATCAGGGAGAATTTATTGATATACAGTAAGTCCTGTTGTTCTGACTGGCTGTATGGATGCATTGTGGATCACAGCCTATGTCTCACAGATGAGGGAATTTTGTTGGGAAGAGAGAGGAGAAAGCATAATTTTAAAAAAGCAATAAAGAAACTGCAAATGTTTTACTGGGCATCATAGGTTTCCAGTACTGCCTAAGAATAGTCCCAGCTTATCTGTACTCTTACCTGGGCCAAACCTTTGGTTCACATAAAAAGGGCATAGCTGCGTGATGCCAAAGTAGCTAGGCTAAGAAGATCCAAGTAAGGGCCTGACTGCCCGTTTTTACTTCTGCGGGTTACTGTGCATTGCATTTCATGTATTTCAGGCAATATGTTTCTTATTTGCATAACTGTTTATATTTTAAACAAACCTATCTCGAGCAACAATGTGTACTTGCTTTTTAAAAATATTTGTCTTGATATGTTTCCCGATTTCTGGTCCTGGCACATCAAACTCAATAGAATGTATTCTGGTTTTGGGAAGATGAAATCAGCCAGTGATGTAATCTATGTAACTGATGTCTCTTTCCTTCATGGCTCCACTGAATTTGCTGCCTTTTATTTTATCTCTCATAAACTCAACAATAAAGGACAGACAATAAAAGTAAGTTTTGGATTTTAGGCCCTCACTGTGTTCTACATTTGTAAGAAAATCATGTAAGTGACTTAGCTAGGAACAACCACCAGCCTCAATGTCCGTCTGTCAGTCAGCAGATATCTGTCTATCTATCTATATCTTTGATGTGGAAAGGAATCATTACTTTAAAGAGGTATTTTGAGAACATCCTATTTTAAATTAATTGCAAATATTAACCATGCATCATTAGCGGGAATATCACTTATTCTGGCATAAGGGCGCTCCAGGTGCTGAAAGAATTGCCTGCTTCAGGGACATAGTAAGTTACGCAAAGCGGCTCTTACTATTGAATGACTTCTTTGGTTTGATGGGTCACGTGCACACACCTTGCCATCCACTGGCACTTAAGCTTTGCTGCTGGGAGGTCAGGTCCTGTGGATGGTTATTCTGTATCATTGCCGTTGACTTTACAGCTGATACTTGCACACTTTTTGGCAAGCCCTAGCAGAAAAGCTGAGGTGACACACAAAGTCCTGTCCAAAGCAATAACTTCAAGAAACTGTAAGCCCGTACTATTGTTGTTGGTGCTAATTTAGATCCATTTAAACAATATACGTTTGGTCTCTTGAGTTTTCAGCTCACCTCTTCAAGCACAAAAGCAAGATGCTGGCAAACTTGGAATGACCAGCCCTCTTTGTGGTAAACACAGTGGATGCAGGAAATCGCAGATTGACTATGATGAAAAAATGTGCCAATGCATCCATAAAATAATATATTCCTTTTGTAATGGAGCAAAAGGAGAATTCATTATTTCATATATATATTCCATCAAACCTGTTTTTAAATTACCTATTTTAGATAAATCTATTTTGGAAGCTTATTCTCCCTTATTTTCAATTCCTTTCCACTGCTGGCAAGCTGTAACATAGTGCTCTTAATATTTGTAAGGGTTCAGCTGAAGATATCAAGAAGGTATTGCTGATTATTGAACCATTTAGTTATGCAAGATCAACTCTACTATTGGAAATACGGGTTTACCCTCTTGCTGGTTTCAGAACACAGGTCCAGATCAAGAGAGTCAAGGGAATAGAACATATTTTTCTACTGTAAATATGTTATTTTCTTTTGAATATTCTCTCATTAAATTTTGTCATTTTTAATTGTCATGGCTATGCACACACATCAAAAGCAGAAGAATCTTTTCTTCCTACAAGGCGTGAATGCCATCTACTTAGCAATAGGCATATTCTGTGATGCTTTAAGTGATATTTTAGTCTAGGATTTTATGGGAAATGATGGAAAATATTTAAGAAAAACAACAGCAAACAAACAACACTCAGCAATACAGCTTTTCTAATTAGCTGGAAGTCAAAAGAACAGATGTCAGAGAATTATTTTCTTTTCCTTTGTTCTTTTCCTTAAAAAAAAAAATCCTAATGTACTGTCTTCAAAAACTTAAATGAAACAAAAGTAGTATTTAGGCCAAAAGTCAAGCAAACCTCTTTGTTTAAATGTCTGAAGTTAGTGGAAAATATAAGACACTAAGAAAGAAAACCTGACTTGTCAGAGGCTTTGAGAATGGAAGAGCAGTAATTGAGTGCAATGACAGTGGAGGGATTGGTTAGCGATGTCTGAACAAACACTGTTCAAATAGATGTTGTCGTCATATGCTCGCTTTACGCTTTTTGTCACTAGAAGCTAATCTATGATAAATGCAAGCCAGTTATGTTGTTTTGACTCAATAATGACTAAGAGAAACACTTTTAAAGTCATAGGTGAATGGCCACATGTGGCTTCTGTTGACTTCAGTGGAACCTCTGCATGAGCTTCTGGGTTCAGTATTTTGTTTGTCTTCTTCATGGGAGTATGGAGTCTTGCCTGTTCTGCCTTGTATTGGTCTGGAGACCACAAAAAAGGACTTTTTTTTCAAGTAGTGGCTTGAGAAAAAACCACAGAAACATTGTATTCCAAAGCTACAACAATATTCAAGGTCAAGTACAGAGATGATATGACAGATGGAAATGAATGCAGGAAAAGGAATGTGGTCTGGAGACAAAATATGTTCTATAACTTTAGCCCACAATGGAAATGTTAAGTTCAAGAAATCACACCAATCCTATCGTCTATAAAGCTCAGTTATAACTTTTGATATAATTCCAGTGGAATTTGTTAACAAAAGGTTGAATTTAGTCCTAGCAGCATTTTTCCATAATGCAACAGGAACAATATATAGAAAATAAGAATCAGACTTATAGTTATGTTTAGACATTGACAGAAACACCAGTGCAGATTCACTGATCCTCACCATAAAAACCTGCAGAGTCTGCGTGTTCTTGTTAAATGGGACCTACCACAGCTCATATTCTCTCCCCCTCTGCCCCTCTTTTGTTGTTGCCATTGTTGCAGGCTTTGAAAACAAATGCCTGTGCTATGAGGTCAAAAATCTTTTGAGTAGACCATATACCATAGGTGTAACTCAAGAATAACTTTACTATGCTTCCTAACCCTTTTCCATCTGCTCCTGGCACCTGATTTATTACAGCACACAGGTCAAACTTGTCTCTAGTGCTTGAGTGGTCATAAAGTCCTTTCTGTACAAAGAAGAGAGGAAAGCACTCAATAAATTATAAAATGAAAGAACAGTAAGAGTAACAATATCACTGATTTTAGTCTGGCTTTGAAACTCCATGTTATGCAGAAGAATTGCAAGCGTTTTGGCTAGAGAAATCTGAGGCCACCTTGAGTCCTGAGGTTTCCTGGACCTTGGCTAACTTCATTTGAATGTGGGATGCACACTTCACTGGCTGTTTTTAGAAAGGAACAGAGGAAAGAGATGAGTAAGTGAGAATTACATCCCCTCTTTCAACAAGACCAACTGCTGTTGCAGTGTATTTAGATACTGAGGCTTTTTTTTTTCCCTTTTTTTTTTTTCCCCCCAGAAATGGCCTTCAAGCTTCTAGTGACCCAAGCTGTCAACGCTTCTTTTGGAGTTTAAGATGGGATTTTCTAAAGAACGTTGTATAGGCCCAACTCTGTTCCCCGAAGGTCGGTGATGATACTTTTATTGATTTTTATGGGAAGCACTTCTGCTGAGCAAGAAAATCTTAGTGTCTTTGTGGTTTTAGGAAGACAAAATGGAGGTGTAAAGTGCTGGCATTTAATCTCATCTTTCCTTTTGCTTTGGTGCTCTGGTGAGCTGTTTGTTTTCAGCTTATTTCCTCACTGGAGGAGTACCTGGGAATTTTTTCTCAAGCTGTCATGACACAAGCTGAATAAATAGAGCTGCAGAGACCTTTATCCTGAGTCTGTCTTGTCACAGTGTAGAAGAAAACTGCAGACTTAGGGTCAGATCTGAAGTGGAGGGAAGTCAATGGAAGTATTTCTGTTGTTTTCACTGAAATTTGGATTGGGGTGGTTCTTGTAAAAAGCTTCCTGTACAAAAATTCCACCAAGACAACGTTTAGTTTTGCTTAGTATCACATGTTCCTATAGTGTCGTAAAACTAGAAAATTATACTAATTTTGAATAATAAAAAGGGTTCAAATCCAGCAGTTAACTATTTTTTAACTGCATCTTCATTCCTATTAAAGTCTAGAAGATTTGCACTGCTCTTTAATGTGAAGTTTGAAGACCAAAGGGTGGATAACAGAACCAAGATGATGATATTTACCAAGACTCTGAGACATGAGTGGATGCTATTAAGTCTACTTATTGCGCTGGATGACAATGGTGTGCTCAAATAGCTGAACTGGCTGGCTGTACTCTTTTGGAAACAAACAAAAACAACTAAAAAAAGTTCTAGCATGTGACTGGAAAAGGATTTGATAGTGGTTTATACTCTTTTCTCTAAAGGCGTTTAGTAGGATTTTCAGACAGATACTCTGTATAATGATAAATTAAGTTTATGGAGATGGGAAGCATTGCTCTTCAAGGCTGAAAAATGAGCTTGCAAATACACTGTGGTTCTATGTACACTGAAGCTCTGCCTTGGGAGGCAGAAAAGTAACTGCTTTTTCTGACATCCTGTTAGGTTACCACAGCTTGGAAGAGCTTGTTCCAAACCCTGGTTATACTTGTGCAGCTCCATTGAGAGCTTTTTCTTGTGTCAGTTTTGATGATAAGACAGAAACAGGGTGAATTTTGTCTCAGTGGGTTGGAGATGTGTTGGGTATGCATTATTAATAGAAGGGGGGAAAAAAAGAAAAAGCTTAAACTCCTGTATTTGTAATAAACAATTCAGAGCCTTTCTGCTTTATGGATTAAATCTTTTTCCAAACCAGCAGTAGGACTTTGGGCACCCCACTTGTCTGTAAAGGTCTATCAGTAGAGAACTGTGTTCTTGAAAGGAACTGTGCTAGATGGTAGAACTGTGTCTTCTGAAGAGAGGACCGGAAAGGCAGTGGCCTGTCTGCATCAGCAAGTTGCAGTGGTATGGTATAGCACATGGTTTTAACTGATGCAATGAAGTTGTAAGGGCCATTTCACTATTAAGCCTGGGTGGTTTTGATTTTTTCTTGGTGTCTTAGACACAGAACCAAACCTGATGTAGTTGTAGTCACTAAGCAGATTACCACCACCAAAAAACCCCACTTTTGTAACTGTCCATTATGTTCTCTTTTTCCTTGATTATGAGATGAGGTAGAACAAGTTCATTTTGTTTTGTGACTGGAATTTAGGCATTGGCTTTGCTGGCAAGAGACAACTTGTTAAGGCACCAGCATTGAGTTGCTTTTAGGTTAGGGTGGGTGCTCTCATCTAACTGAAACAAGACCCTTTTAAGCTGCTATGATGTAGTTGTTAAGTGTTTATATAGGTTTAGATAAGTTAAAATACAGATTTAATTTAAATCAATATACCAGATCCTACTGGAAATGTGTTTTGGAAATTCTGTTAAAATTTTCTACAGAAGTATCCCCATGGTCAGTTTGCTACATGCTGGAAATTGTCAATGGTTGCACCTCAGAAAGGTGAGGGGGTACTTCAACAGCATCTAGAAGGGCAAGCGAAGTATATGACCCAATTGGCTTATTTGATTCAGATGACAGAAAAATTTCATGAAAAAATATCCATGCAGACAATGTGACTTAATTTTTGCCAAACCCAGATCTTTGGTAGATTTTAAAATGTTCAAAAATAAGTATCATCAAAAAATCAGAATGTTTTGCTTAGCTCTCTCTCCTGTGTCATGGACAGTTATACATAAAACTTCTGTGTGTATTTCCATGGCCCACAGGGAATTACCTCCACTGAGGACAGAGAAAGAAAATTTCAGAGACACAGATCCTGAATGTTTTATATTTGAGTAGCTCTGTAAGAGAGAAGCTAAGGCATCTTAACTTTATAAAGCATGTGTTTGATGGGATTGCAACATATGATTATGAGCTTAGATAAGCTAGTGTGGACATGGATAACAGCACTAAGTGTCTGGGAAAAGTGGAGAAAAGACTGCAGGGGAAAAGAAAAAAAGCTGTTCTGACTAATCAGTTCATCAGCCGTTGCACTTTTGTGGCATGCCACACAGCCACGTTCTTCTCAAGCACAGAGGTTCCCACATGACATAAGTCCAGAGTAATAAATCCGAGCAGTTGCATTACATCAAAACAAGAGATAAATGCAGGTTTTATTCATCTTGCTATAGTTTGTAGTCTGCAGTGGTTCTGTCTTCTACTGCAGAGCTTCTCACTGCAACCTTTCTCAGCCCCATCTCCTGATTGATACAGATTAAAGTAGTAATATGACTGTCTTCTTAGACGAATGGTGACACATAGATTGCCAGAGAAATTGCACAGGTTCACGCATGGAATAAATGGGCTCCTATATAGATTCCCCTGGCTAAAGAGAAATATACAGTATTTCCTTGTCCTGTCCCCTGTCATCTCATTTGAATGTCCAAGTTTGGTGATTTTTTCCTTGTTTCTTAAGGAATGTGGTAGAGCAGTTAGGGTCAGGCCGTGAACAGTATCTGCAGAAGCTGTAGCCTTTCACTCACACAGAGAGGGACTTGTTTTTTGGGTGGGAGTCTACAGATGCTATGCAATGTTTATCAAAGATATTTCCCTGAAAAAACTTCTGTGCAACCTCTTAGTAAACCCTTCTTGGAGCTGGCATGGACATGAGGTCTCAGTTGTTCCGCTTGTCGGAAGACTTACAGGATACCTTCAATCTCAGGCTGGGGTGCGGGAAGTAACCTCTCTTTGCTGCGAAGCAGTGTCACATGCGGTACCTTTCTGCAATAGCTGTGAGCAGTCTCACTAGCTTTGTCAATGCCTGTCCTGACTCCTTGTGGCCACTAAGACACTCGTCGTACATAAACTAATTTTTCAGAGGACAATGCTTTTCTCTATTCTGTGATGTTTTATGGGTCAATGCTTATTGTATTTAATTAAAATAGATCATTCCTTATTCTTCAATTTTGTAGAAGTCTCCATTTACCTAACTAGAGATCTTTGGGAGTTAGGAGAGGAATCATAGATCTTTATTAACGCTGAACTTTAGCTTGCCCTGGATGCTTTTACAGTGAGCATGTAACTCTGCTCTGAGAGTCCTTTGCTATTAGCCTTACCTGTCTTGTATGGTCTTTACACCTCACATAGCTACAGTGGCAGCAGGTATAGCAGAGTCAAGATGAAGAGCATCTGGGAGACTTTTTGTCTGGAAAGCTCTGTGATATAAGGATGCAGTAAAAAACACCTATATTTAGACAGGCTCAAGTTTTCCATTCTTGCATCTTCGTTTTATGTTAATCTGTAGGTTGTTGGGTTGTTTAGAAGGACTGAAATTTGGCAGGAGGAAAATACTTCTTTATCCATGTAATGTTGACGATTGTTTTTCCTTTCTTTCCTGGATTAGTTTGTAGTGGTAGGTGGCTTAATCGTTTTTCTTTTGGCTTCTTGCCTGTATAAGAACAGACTACAAATATCCTGACAGTACAGTTACCCAAAAGCAACATCAGCTACAGGAACTGCCTAATATTAGTTGAAAATTGTTAATGTAGCTGCGGAGAGAGGATCTTCAAGTACTTCCCATATCTGAAAGTTTTCTGTACTTCCTTGGATATGCTTATCAGATCCTTTGGGAGGAGCTGAGTACAAAAGAAAGCAAAGATCTTGGCCAGGTTAATCAAATTAAATCTTAGATTTAGCAATGTAGGGAGGTCAGTTCAGTTTTGTTTCTGCAATAATGTGGGTGGTTTTTCCCTGTTGTTGACTGTCATAACTAGTCCTGGATAAAAACTTAATATTCAAAAGCTGCTGCTGGTGGTGAATGGCTTGCATATATAGAATAGAATTTGCTGTTACCATAACTTTCCCAGGTGCATATACATAAAATGACAGTCTTTAATACATATTCATGTATGGCCTTCTCCTTCCTCAGAGAGGCTAAATATAGCAGTTTGCTAGAATTCAGCTGAAATTTTACATTTTCCACTTTCCTTGGCTTTTGTGGGCATGATTTGTAAACTAAATAGCATTCTCGGTCATTATTTTTGTGCTTTTTAATTGCCACAGATGAATACTTTCTAACCCACTTCTAGTGGATTCTGATGAGGTCCTACTTCATAGGTATAAAACTGTGAACAATTATAATGGACATGGTGCAGTAGAAAGTATCCCATAATCAATACTTTAAAATTAAAAATGGCTGCTCAAAATTCAACTATCACTAGAATCAAATTAATCTCTCATTATTCTCTCTGTAACAAGGTAAAAGAATTGCTGACTGCTTCTTCCAGAGAGATTTTGCTTTGCGATAGATCTTCTAAAGGACAGTCTGACACTTCATTCTTGGAGTAAGTTAAGAGAAGGGTGGCAGTGAACGGTTATGACAGAGTTTCAAAGGAACTTCATCCTCGCTGGCCAGGAGCTAACATCTGGGACTCACAGTCACTTCCGTGTGAGAAAGCACTACTGCTACTGGAAAGCAATATTGCGGCAGCCTATAGGTGCATGCATCTGTAGGTGTATAGATGACCTCCAAGAAATTGAACAAAGATGGTGCCAGACTGTGTGAATCCTTCTTAGGGTAGTTACTCTACAGCGACACTAGTAGATTAGTCTTCATAAAGCTCTCAGGAGAAAGGCAGGTGTCAGCATTTGTATCTGGCCCTGCAGAGAGGGAGTCAGTGGAGTGTTAGAGCTTCCATCTCTGCTGCCCAGCACAGCTCATGCTTTACCACCTGTTCTCAAAGAATAATGCACATGGGAAATGTGGTAAAAGAAAAACGTATGTAGCACTCCATATAAACACACCAAACTATATAAATATTCTGGCTGAAGGAAAAGAGAAAAGCTATCTTTTTGTACCACTAGTTGGTTAAGAGGAACTTAATAAACCAACAATGCCTAAATGGGATATCTGGGAAAAATATAGGCAGGGGATCCATTATAAATACCTGGGTACTTTATGGAGTGGAAGTTCTTCCTTTATTCTCATCTCTGTAGTGCTCTAGTAGGAGAAGTTATGGAAGTTACAAATTCATTCCTGACCACATGGTTCATTATTAACCCTGTTGAAGGACTTAATTTGTAAAGAAAGTATAGTACAGAATTGCTTAATATCCTTGATATGTCTTGGATACTTTATCTTCCTAGAGCCAGATTTCACATATACCCAAGGAGAAATTTGTCACTCTTCTTTTGCCAGTCTCCATGCTGCCTGCTGCCAGATCCCCTCAGCGTGTTTTTGCTATAGCATTTCACATTGCAGGTGATGGAGTGCCACACACAGTCCAAAGTGCTGCACACCACTCGCAGTCCCAGAACTCTGCTGAGCAAAGCCAAGTGATGCATAATTTGCCTTTCAGTTACTCTGCACTACTACAGCTGGCAGTGAGCTTACAGGAAATCCCAGGACTGACACTTGCTTTGTTCAGTGAGGGGAATGCCACCAAATGGTCCATGTATCAGTATTGTTCCTGAATGCAGTAGAGTACAGGGGGCTGATGAGACCTCAAGGCCTTCATTTTGTTATCTGAAGAAGGTATGTAATCATCAGAACATGAAAGGCCAGCAGAACATGCAAATTCAACCCTACATCTTCACTATAAAGATCAAATGTCACGGCTACTTAGTTTCAATGGTTTTCTGGGGAGAACTCAAAGGCACTTAATGAGAATCAGGAGTACAAGAAGTTGCTTCTCACTAAGTGGACTCAAAGAAACTGTGGAGTTTTTTTTGTTTGTTTGTTCATACTTGCCAGTTTAGCCAAGATGGAAACTAGCTCTTTCCATCTGAGAGCAAAAAGTCAAAGGCAGGCAGGAATCACGTCTGAAAAAGGTAAGAGAGCACTGGGGAATCTGCAGGAGCACTCCAGAAGAAGAATTTAGCTATGTATGAGTTTGTCTATAGTGTGTGATGATACCTTTGGGTGTCTTGCATTTGGGTGTGAAAGGGGTTTAATGGAGTAGTTTCAGCCAGTACCAATAGACACGGCTGCCACAGGGACAGAGCTGTTCTCTACCACTCGTGGTTTCTTGTTGCCATCCCTCTGCTCTCCCACCTTGGCACACGCCCTTAGTCAGCTGCATGGTGAGCAGGACTGGGGAAGTGATCTGGTCAGAAATGTGGCAGGGTTGCGTGGCCAGCTTTCCATGTTCTTATTTCTCAGGAGATTTGGGAGCTGTGTTTGTGCCTGGTAGTGAGTAGGCAGACTAACGTGACACACCAAGATTTTAAGTCGTCTGCCTGGCTTATTAAAGGGTGTGTGAAGATGGCAAAGAACAAAGGAAATCTGTTAAAACTGCTCTGAAGAGTGAAGTGGCAAATGGGATAAGCAGTTGGCAGAGATGTCTGAGTAAGGGCTTGAAAAACAAGGAAGTTTGGGAAAAGAAGGAGGGGCACATGAAGCAGAAGAAGGGATTATTCTCGCCAGAGCAGGTTGTGATGAAAGAAGGGGAGGCTGGCCTCTGTTGTGGAGCAGGAAGGAGCGTGCCAGGAAGGGGGATCCGCAATGCCCAGCAGAACTCCAACCAAATCCCAGTAGGTGCTCCACAGTGAAGAAACTGAGGCTGTAGATGTAGGACTGGAGATATATATATATATATTTAAACATAAATCTTTAAACCCCTTCTGCTTTCCATCAGATAGAATAATAGAGTTAGAAACCTTTGATCTGGCTGTGTCTGTCTGCTCCAGCTTTTTGTAGAAGGGAATTGTAAAGCAAAAAGCAGACAAGGATGAAACTCGGGGAAATGATTTGCTTAGTTTTTTGCAGTGGTGATGGAGGTTTTATGGCTGGGCCTAGTGTCTAAAAACAGCAAGACAATGAGGGCCCATTCCTATTACAGGATAACAGACACAATCTCTGCTCAGAAACTGCAGGAAGAGTACAAGACAGTTGCAGCCTGCTCAGATACGGGAGCTTTCAAGTGTTCCTGTTAGGAGCGAGAGCGCCTTGGTAAAGCACGGGAGGAACTCAGCCTGTGCTCATGACCTGAGGGAATGCCCAATCCGTAACCTATGGAAGCAGCATAGTGGGTGTCAAGGAAAGGCAGGCAATCCCTGGGCAGTACGTGGAGCCGCCCTAGCAGGACCTACCCCAGGAGAGTGCTGCGTTGTGGGAATAACTCTCCACACTGCTGGTTGACTTGGGGGCATGCAGTATGCTCAGGGGTTGAAATTTTACGTGGCAGTGGGTACATGAGGAATTTGTGTATATAGCCAAGGAGGATGATTGCAAAACTTGAATATGCCCAAGCTGACAATGAAAACAGGATGTCTGTACTGGAGAAGCAGCCAGTGTTTCTTTAGTTATTTGCAAAGATGTCACCTGCTGTTGAGTTGGTTTGAAATGGCTGCAGTCGAGGCAGCTCTGGAAAAAAAAGCCCCGATTCAAGCTGCCTCCAATGCTAAGTCTATTGGGCTGCTGAGGGGGGACTGGTACAAACTGAGAGATGACGTCAGGGCTCACTTGCTAATTCGGTGTACATCCAAGAATAAATTGGAGCCCGGCTTAATTTTAAAGCTCCCTTCCTTTGGTGAAGCCCCCTTGGGAACAAGAGCTGTTCTTCCCTACCTTTCTTCACAGCTGCTGCTGTGAGTTTAAATATGTGTCCTTGTCTCAGAGGATTAATACATCTCTTTTTATTTATAAGATGGTGAAAAAACTCAAGGAGAAAACCATTGTTTTAAGAAGGGCTAGAGCTATTAAATGCTTAAGACCACTGTGCAGCATGTGTGGTTTTCTGGCTGATGACGATCTGGCAGGACGATCACGAGTTGCTCTCTGAAGGGACCTGCCAAGGGTCTGAGGGGCTGGCAGAGGTACAGCTCAGTGCTGTAGCCACAGGGAGGCCACCCCAGGCCTTCAGGTAGCCAGTCATGAGGTTCCCCTTGTCCTTCCATCATTCCTCTCCTTACACTGTGGTTCCTCCTGCCCTTCCTGCTGTTTGTTTATGCAATTGTATTTCTTTTAAGACTCTGCTATAAAACTTTCTCTGAAGCCAGCCAAAGCCCATATCAGATGTTTCATGTGAATGCAGGAATTAAAATACCTTGAATCTCATCACACACAAACTGAGACAAGTAAGACAGTCCTTCCCCTTCGCTGGCAGGCCACTGTTCCTTCTCTCTGGTGGAGCGAGGGCCAGAGGAGCTCTCTGACACCAGTGCTCTGAAAACTGACGCTGTTTTTGGTGCACATCTCTTACTGTGCTGAAGTAGTGCCAGGTCCTTCATGCTACTTGTTGGCTGAGGCTGCTCTGGCTGCTCTGTGCAGAGCCCCTGGAGGGACTCCCCCACCTCCACTTCTGGGTAGCTGGGCTGGAGACAGTGCTTTAAGCAGCAGGAGGGTTGCTGCCTCCAGCAGCAGTGCTGCTCCTGCTTTTCCCAGGCTAGAGGACTTTTGCAAAAGCTATTCCCAGGTTTTAAAGACTTGCTGGTCTCTGAATGCAGCTGGAAGTTTTGGTGGGGTTTTCTTATTCTCCTGAGTGTCTCCTTTCCCTGCACTGGATGAAGGAAATGGGGTTGTTTTCCTTGGTCTGATGCTAGTGTTTCCAAATGCCTTCACTGCTGAAAACTTCTGAGTAGCAATAGAGAGAGGGAATACAGTGGTGGGGAGGCTGACAAATGTCCATTTTCATGGATAGGAAAATAAAACATGAAATCTTTCTTTGTGGAAAAAATACATATTTTGAAAACAAAACCTGGCTGTGTCTTGGAACAAGTTGCACGCAAGACTTGGTTCCTGTTTGCTTGTTGTCTTGTGCAATGTTGTTGATTTGTTTGTTTGACCATCTCCGTGCAAACTTTCTATTGGGGACTTTTATTTTCTGCATTGGCATGCAAAGAAGTTTTGCATCTAAAACTTCATCTGCTTTTGACAATTTGAGCTGCTGTTGTGCTTTAGAAGCACAAGTAGGACTCAATATGCAGAGGATGTTCAAGCCATGCAATCGGTCCTGTAAAGACTTGTGCATGCCTGTTTTCAAGTGAGCGGATAGTCTTACTGAAGTGTTAGTGTCTTTGAATATAAACATGCATATGTGTGGCTTGAGCTCGTAGTATTTTTATGTAAATACTAGAGAAATACAAATGTTCTCTGTTTTAAAAAGACATATTTCAGCTGCGCTGTCTGTTTATTTGTTAGCTAAGACTTACCATTCAGGGAGAGACAGTTGAAAGAGTATAAGAGAGCAAAGTGTTGCTTTACAGATGTGTTGGATCCTGTAGGCAGCACAGGGGAAAGTGCATAGGAGATGGAGGCATAAACAGACACATCCACTAAGCTAACGTAACTGGTCAATCGTTAAGGGTCAGGGAATTAGTTATAAACGGAAGTGGCAGCACAGGAACGTTATTTCTGTGAAGGACTTCAAAGTGAGGACAAGAAGCTTGAATGGGGATGTGGAGCAAATCAGTCAAGGGAGAGTGACAGGAATGGAGCTGATGGTGTCCGGCAGGCAAGGAACTGGAGCTGTGTTTGTAAAAGGAAGAAAAACCATGAAACTTGATTATAAATAACATGTTAGCTTGTTGAAACCCACATCATTAAAATCTGGAATCTCTTACACAGTTAAGTGTGTTCTGTTTTTTCTTGGTTGAACAAACAGAATTCACTTGTCAGATTTAAATTTATAACTAATTTTACTTTCTATAGGGCTCATGTACTAAAAGTTCTGCAAATTGATACCGGTTTGTGCAGTTTTGAAAATCTTGAAATGTTTGTTAATTATTTTTTCTGGACTTTTCTATGACTCCTCTGCCCCCTCCCCCCAAAAAATTAGTTTCGGGAGGATGTGTCCCTCTCATGACAAAGTTAAGATTGGTTCTGGTATGCATTTGATAATGATGTTCTGACTGGTAAATGGACAAGCCTGACTTTCTGAGGAGGTAAGGTATTCTAAGAAACATGCCTTGAAATGAAGGCTAGAAAGCAATAAAGAAATACCATTACAGAATAAATATTTCATAGTTTGTAAATGTGGTAATAAATATTTCATAATTTGTAAATGCGGGACAGTAAGGTCCCAATATTAAATGTCCCCAATACATGTTTGTAAAAATGCGTTAAGAATAACATGTTAATTCCAGTGATAATAAAATGCGAGGGGAGAAGACAACATCAAACAGCACCATCTACTGTTCCCGTTGGCTGTGAAGGCCACAGTAAGATAGGGAGGTTTGCTCCAAAAGGAATATTCTGACAAAGTGGTTTTTGATATTCTGCTAGCAGTTTACAAAAACTCTCTTAGCAGTCCTACTGACTTGTGTAGAAATGTGGACATGTTAAGCTTATGATTTTGGTAGCTTTGATAAAACCCTACTTCAATAAAGCCTGAAAAGCTTTGATTACTCCTGAAATTTGGTCATGGGAAAGACCAAGACTTCCCTTAAGATAAATATATTTGGATTAATACAGACTTCTTTGCATATTTTTAAAAGTTGCCCAAATGAATATGTGTGTTAGTAAATACAATAAAACATAAACACATACAATAAAAATATACATCAATGCATACTATAATTAAAACGTACAATAAAACTTTGATATAGTCATCACATGACACTTTACATACCCTGAGACAAATGGCCTCCACTAGTGCTTATTGGTTATACATTTTGTAATATCCAGCCCTTGAAACCATTGTAAATATATCCAAGTAAATAGAAAGTAGTTAATGAGAGGTCTGAGGGAGAAGGGCCTTCAGTCCCTATTCATGGCAGCTCATGCACCTCTAGAGGGTGCACAAATAAAAATGGGATCTTAAATGGCACATGAGGAATAGAAAGACTACCCACGGAGAATTTTTTTTTAAAACCAACAACCCAAAACCACCACCACCAAAAGCCAACAAAAAACCCTGTGTGAACTCTGTTGTTACTCATGCTTGCAGTGAGTAGAGGATGAAACATGCAAAGAGATGATAGCAACCCAGAAGATTCCCAGGACTGTCAACTTTGAAAGAAGAGACTCATGCGCTCTGACCTGCTTTCTTGGATGAGGGATTGCAGCTAACTTCAGTGGGAGCAGCGTGTAGGAGTGAGTGCGGGATTAGGGCCAGCGTACGCCTGCGTGCATTGCATTGCGCTTAACTCTAGTTGCTCAGCAATAGGCTTGAGGGGAGACCCAAGTCTGGATTGAAGATGGGACTTCTGGAAAGTGCAGAGGAGTTTTAAGGCAGGCCTGGAGGCCATGTGTAAGTGGGCACTCGGGCAGTTCAGCCGTGTGTGCACAATTCCTGGATCAGAAGCTGTGCTGCCATGGCTCTGACAGCGCTCACGCTGAGGAGATGAGAGCCGCTGAAGGGCAGGGTGTTGCATTGGCACTGCATCCAGCTTGTGCCAGAAGATTAGCATGGAAGCTGCTTGCAGTGAAGGCAAAGCTTGTTCGTAGCTGTCTGCAAAAGACTATGTACACATACCCTCGGTCTGACTTATTAGAAAGGAAGATGCTTGCTGGGAAGTGCAAAACTGGGTCAAAACTCTTCCAGGCTGGTTAGATGTTAGGATCTGGTTTTGATTCAGTTTCTTTTCCAATAGCACATTTATTCCAGATACTTATTTTATGACTGAGATGATAGAATATCTTGTTTTTGAAGACTGCATAAATGCTTTTAATTGCTTTAAGATGTATTTACCACTACGGTGTAGTGATTTTCACAGCAGACACATAACTTCAGAAAAATCCCACAGCATATAATAATTTCTTAATGAAATGAGACTCTCATTTTATAAGGCACATATGGTATGTTCAAACAGCTCTGTTATCATAATCATAGTCTTCTGATGTTCTGGGCTCTCCTATGGGTTAATGATGGATGAAAAATTATCACAAGCACTGGACTGACGTAGAGGATGGAAGGGAAGTAGTAATTTGTGCCTTCTCCATCTGCAGCTTCTTGCTGTGGTTATCATCATCACAATTTGTTTCTAAATGAACATCTTTGATTAGGGAGATCCATTGATGATGATGATTACTATTTGTTTTCAATACTACTACCGTGAAATTCAAAGCAGAGAGGGTAGCTTTTAGAGAACTCTTAGTGGCTTTATCATACTTATAATAAGTATGGCAAAGAAATATATGGTAGTAACAAGAAGTAACAATTTGCTCATTCGGAGGTGGGAAAGTACTTAAATTTCTTCTAGAACCTATGGAAATTCATTGAAATGTTTTAACTGTTTTTTTTTTTTTTTTTTTTCAACCAAAGGTAGGGGAGAAAAATAGAAATACTTTAATTTATATTTTAAGCTCCTATTCATTTGGCTGGACAGGAAATGAAGTGTTTAGTTTTAGCTCAAATGTAATATTTTGCTTAAACCTCAAAAATATTTTGCTGAGAGTGAGGAAAAAGAAGGTTCATTTCAGTGTAAAGATGGAACACCTTTCAGTTTAGATTATCTTAATGTCTTATTTTTCTGAAACTCTAGTATTTTCACAGTTCTAATTATGAGCTCTGACACAGGATTAGATTCTCTACTTTGCTTCTCAAGAGGGGTGAGTAGCTTAATTAAGAGCACTTTGTCTCTGTGAACAATCTGGCCGTGAAACTTGAAGTTCACACATCATTTCCAGTAATGTGCTACTGGAATAATTATGGAATCTCTTAAGTGTGTGTGAAGGGGAAGAGCAGTAAACAAGTACTTAGCATGTATTTTTAAGAGCAGGTGGCTTAATCTTCCACTAAATAAAGCAATAATTTCAGCATATTCTGGTGATTACAGATAATAGTTATTCAGGTAATATTAGCTTTTTCAGGTGTGGCATCTTGTTCTAGGTGTTGTAACTTGTCATTTACTCCTTCCGTGTATTCAGGTTTACTTAGTAATTGCTTTGCTGAAAAAGAGATTATATATTATTTAGCTGTCAGCTGTATTGGAAAAGTGCCAAATAACTCTTAAACAACCAAATATTACTCAATAAGCAGCAGTGAGCATAGCTCATGTGGGAAGCAAGGATCCAACTTGTTTTCTTACTAGGTGGTTAAAATTGTGAAGACGTTCTGAACTGGATCTTTCTGTCTTTGCTTCATCATCCAAGCCATCTGATGGCCTTGAAAAAGTTTAACTTTTCAGTTAAACAGTAGACAGAAGTATCTTAGCCACCTCAAAAAATGCTCAAGCTGTTTTGACTAAAGGAAAACTTCAAACAATCCTCAGTTCAGCAACGTATTTCTAGATGAAATGTTCCCACGGTAGAATTTCAGTGTAAGTCATTACACTTTCATAAAATTGGTTGGAAACAGTTAATGGTCAGTGT
>KL280398.1:0-52635 GCA_000699545.1 Podiceps cristatus | reverse complement strand
ACCCCTTCTGCAGGGCAGTGCAGGCCACTAATCTAGGGGCTGCCATTTACTGCCTGTCTGGCTGCAGGCAGCCTCTACACTGGGCTTTTACTATCCCACCTTCTTGCAGGAGCATGGCAGGACCCTGCATGGGCAGCAAGCAGTTTTTGTATAGAATACTGGGGAACAGAGACCCTGTTTCTGGAGGGGTAGGTACTGAGAGCCCTCAGTAAAGAAGTAGCTACCACTAGCATCCTGGCTCTGTGCACCGGGTATTTATTCCATGCCGTGGGCTAATGACTTGCAAAATGTCAAGCTAAATAACAACATTTTTTAGTTAGTGTTGCATAGAGTAACATTTGAAACTGGAGGAAACGAACTGCTTTTTGTATAGTTAATTAAAAAATGCTCAATCAAATTAGCATGCATAAAGTTTATAGGGCATTTTTTTACAGGCTGGTAAATTATGTACCTGAGTTTCAGTCCAGTGTGAATTTTATGACTTCAGTTCTGAAGCCCAGGAAAGTCTCATACAGTGGAAGTAATGATAGTCTTCTTATCAGAGAGACTGTAGTAGGTGCCACTGTAATAATCCATGCTCCTATAGTCATAGTCAACTTTTTTATACCCTATAGAAGTGGTAAATAATATTGGGACAAAATGAGTTAGGATACTTAGGATTCACTGTAGCAAAGAGAATCAGAACAACAAAAGCACTCTCACTGATGAAATTGGAAATGTTTTTTTTTAATTAACACTTCTAATTAGAATTTAACATCTCACTAGCTTCGTATGGGATTTTTCGCTTCCTTAACCTCACGGAAACCTATCTATTGGCTCTAAATAGGCAGTCACTTACCATGCACCACTTGAGGATTTCAATTAATCCCAAATCCTCTAACTTTGGTGTATGAACTTGCATTTTTCTCTGCATGCCATTCCCTCCTGTTTCAATTTTCTTACTAAAAACCTTCTCAGGATTTTTTTTCTTCTTCAGTTCTTTGCCTCTGTGTTTACCTTTCTATTTTTTTTTTAAAAAAAAATATAATGTAGTATTTTGATTTGAAAATGATAGGACAATGCAATATGTATGTAGGCAGTGGTAAGGACTGCTTAACATAGCTCTGGGGAGTCAAGTAGATGGAGAAACTGAGCAGAAGCTTGAACCTAACTAGCCTTGGTCAATTTCTTCTTCAGTTCTTTGCCTCTGTGTTTACCTTTCTATTTTTTTTTTAAAAAAAAATATAATGTAGTATTTTGATTTGAAAATGATAGGACAATGCAATATGTATGTAGGCAGTGGTAAGGACTGCTTAACATAGCTCTGGGGAGTCAAGTAGATGGAGAAACTGAGCAGAAGCTTGAACCTAACTAGCCTTGGTCAACAGTGAAAACAACTTTGAAGTGAAAAAAAAAAAAAAAAGTGTCTTGAAGCTACTTTGTTAAATGAACAAAAAGGCACTTAACTTGTTTAAAACAAGAAGAATGTATACTTACATTTTTAAATTGCATTTCTCACTATATAATATGTCTGAATATTTGTCTACGGTCATCTTTGGCCCCGATAAAATTTAACCCTCAAATACTAGCTGTGTTTTGGTTGTTTTATGTATCATCTTAGTTTACTTGAACTCTCACTGTGAGACTACTACCTTTTCTCTGAAAGAGTATTTCTATTTCAAAAGGAAGCAAAGGCACTAACAAACTAATAGCGAGGAACGGAAATTTAAAATAGTCTAGCTCAGAGTGAATGAATTAATTCCCAGTACTGAGACCATGGTGGTTTTAAAGAAATGGCAAGTTTCTCATCCTGGAGCTGGGATAGATTATAAATTCCCCTGTAGCAACATGGGAAAAAAAAAGAAAAAATAAAAAAAGAAAAAAAAAGTTTCCTTGTATTATTAATTTACCATCCTAACAGATTGAGCATTCAAGTGCCTCACAGGCTGATCACTAGTAAATTCTCTTTCTGTATTAGCTACTTTTGAAGTGAGTTTACTTTGACAGCAAACAAAGCAGAAAGCTTACATACCAGGGGTTCTGTATGACTTATTATTCACAAATATCCTGGAGTTAGGCTTGAAGTTTGCTCACTTGTTAAAAATGTGACCACAGTAGAATTAAATAACACCATTGTAATCTAACACCTATGGTCCTTTTGAAGTTACAGATTTTAGAAAATATACTCTATGTGTTATGGCTTCTCTGGTTTGTTTTCAATTGAAAAACTCAACCACCTATCCAAGTAAACCAAAATTCCCTTCCTTTAATTATTAGCATATGACCTGCCAGCTTAGAAGTTCTTCATAAAAATATTTACAAGACTTCATGGAAATCTTTTTGCTGGGTGTCTTATAATACATCCTGAAAATTCAAGAAGGAAAATAAATTACAGGTAACTCTCTATAAAACACTGATGTAAATGGATTGTGAGAATGTGATTATAAGTGAAATTTCCTCCTATGGTGAGTAGTAACCGCAGTTTGCTTGCACCTATTATAGGCAGCAAAATCACATAGAAGTATGTCTCAAATGCTTAGTCTTACATAATGAAACAAAACAAAGCAGAAAGGTGATTTTTAACCTTCCTCTGTTAAATTCCTTAAAGGAGTCATGCTAGCATGGAGATAGTGTGCACCCCAGTCTGTATCTGTACAGCAAGGTCTGTTCAGCTGGAGTAATTTATCTGATGAAATATATCCTAGCCACTTTCCAGATCTTTCTCCCTCACTACACGGAGATATACAAGGTCTCCACAAAATGCTGTCTTGGCTTTCCATTCTCTTGAGTCTCCTAAGTTTTTTCATGTACAGAATGCTCCCCAAGAATGGCAGCATCCATGTTCTTGGTCATGAGAAAGGAAGGTCACAGGATCAAGCAACCTACCGGTAACTTCCAATGCACACCACTTTGCCTTGCACTGGATGTTTAGTTTGAAAAGTGGATTGGTTTTCTATGTAGATGCCTGTCAGCAGGCTGACCACAAAAGACATTGCATTAAATTGGCTTCCATGTGCAGAAAGACCACAGAGAAGTATGTGGAAAGCTGCTACCAGAGTGGTCTGATGGATATCATACAGCCCTTTCTCTCTGAGACACAGAAGTGGATGACAGCTGGAGTCTCACTTACTTGGGTCTACATGAAGCACTATAATTAAGCAACAAGTATAGACAACTGAGACACAAAGTGAATGGTAGAAGACCCTCATCAGAGGTTCCATGATGATTTCTCATTTGGCTCTTCTGTGCAAAGATATCCCATGCACTATACTTTGTGAGCACTCCTGAAAAGCTATATTTGCACAGAATCATTATACCAAAGCCAACTTCAAAAGCTCAAATGGTCCAGATGGTAACACAATGTGAATGATAAAGGGAGAGAGAAAAACATGTCTTGACTAGAAGGCCATGACTGGTGCTTCTCTATACCAACAACAAGCTGTTGTACAATCAGGTACCTGTTGCCCTTGGAAAATGTCTCAATCAATCTCCAGGAAGTTTCCCACAGATCAGTAGAAGACAGCTTTGGGTCCAACCTTCTTCAAAAGTGGCCATAAGCCTGACTTAAAGCTAGACTAGGGATGAGTCAGGCTGGTCCTTAGGGAATATTGAGAGATGTGCATAACTGCACACAGAATATGACATGTTGGAGAAGGATTATGATTGCTTTTCATTTCCCATCCTGAGGAAGCAACTGGATCATCCAGGGGATGGAACAGGCCACAATAAACTCTATTTTTGGAGTGAGACTATTTTATGGGGACTTTATGGGGCTTTGAACCAGCCTTCCAGCATTAAAAGTTTGGCATCAGTCAGGAAAATGGAGTAGGGACATGGGAGGTTGAGCAGCTCTGGAAATAGAGAGAAAAGGTGAAGCATGGGTCTTTTCCAACCTTGACAATTCTATGATTCTATGAGACAGTTATACAGTCCTTGTGCTATATAGAAGACTTCTCTATCTGTGTACCCAAGTGTGTGTGAGTATTGGTCATGGGTATGGATGTTCTCTGTTCAAAAATGGTGGTTGCAGTGGTAACTTCTGATTTTTCAAAAAGAGGAGTTCAAATTACATAAGCAAGCACCTTCTGATGCATTATGACTCCCTGCATTTCATGCTTTTTTTATACAACTTGCAGTTCCCCAAGTCAGAGCATCACCTTACTGAAGAGCTTTTCAGTGAGTGTGGTTACAACTGCATGCTTGTTCGGCTTGCTCTCTTTTACCATAATGATTTTGGTGTGAAATAATCCACAGTGGTAGACGCATCATCTTTAATGTTCTTTCTCCCCTCAACTTTGATTCTCACCACTGACGAGTTTTAATATCAAAAGTCTCTTTCTAGCAGGTCGCAGATGTGCTAACACAAACCACTTCTCTGAGGAAGAGAGAGATGCTGGAAGTGCTAGCTTTGTTTCCCAAAAAAACTGCATCTTTTAATCAGGAAATGAAACCTGCTGGAAACTGTTAAATGTTTTCCAGCTAGACATCCGAAGGGTGGGTATACTGCTTAGGGATAACTAGTCAGTGATAAATAGATGGAATGTGCTGAAAGAAAATCTTCAACAAAGAGATGCTGGAGGCAGTCTTGGCATGAATGTATTAGCTTGGGAAAGTCAACCTACAAGGTGATCAGAAAGCACCTTCTTTCCTCTCTCACCTGTATCTACCTCCTAGGAAAATAAATCAAGCAATGGGTGACATTTTTTAAGATGTAATTGTAGTTTGAACTCCCTCTCAAAAAACATCAACCCATTTCCTACAATGCCAAAAAAGCAAAGGGTAAAGAAAATAGCTCCAATAATTCTTTCACATTGATTAACATCTATCCAACACATTCTCTTCTTCTTCCTTCTCCTTACTAGTATTAGTCACACTCCCTGATTGCTTTTTGCTGCTCTCATGGCATGCACAGACCCCCTTGTCCTCCCATTCTGTTTATCTCATTTTGCTTACTTCTTGTTGAGGATCTGATCTAACTTACACCGAAGCTCTTCTAGATGTTACAAGCTTCCCCGAGAAAGCCACCAGCATGGTGACAACTTTATTGGACTGATAAAGGTAATCTGTGTGCGAGCCAGTATTGTATGCAGTCCTTTTGGCAGAATCTATTTGCACTCCATGGTAAGGCTGGGCCTGACTCTGTCCATCTGAAGGGCACTATTTGTGTTCAAAAAAATAGCTATGTGAGGAATGAAAGGTGAGGGACAGGGACTGCAAGATTGACCCATCTCATATGCAGAGCCTAGCCACACCACTGCCTTCCATAAGACTCATAAGAGGATGCCTGTGCTGTTTACTAGGGCAGCATTTCAGGCTAAATTCAGCCCCGCTGTGAACGGGCACAACTCCACTGGCTTTGTACAAAGGCTGCCTTCCTGAGAGCAGAACAGGGAAAGCTGTTTGAACAGCGCCGATAATTGCTCCTCTCTTTTTTATTCATTTTTAAAAGACAATGGAAGATCAGAGGCAGTAGCTACAATCCACAGTCTACAAATAGCATTAGTAAGAACACAAATGAAAGGCTTTGTGCCACAGTTATATAGTACATCTAACACAAATAGCTAGGCAGTGAGTGGTTGTTGATTAGCTGTAAAAGAGTGGAAAGAGCACAGGGAAAACCTCTTCTGCATAGATCTCCTATGATCTGGGGAGGTAGATGCCATTCCCGATGAGGGGCCACTGAAGGAAGAGGCTGCAACTATAAACACTGTTTTAAAAGAAACAGCGGAGATTTTGAGGATAAATCTTTCCGTTGCTGCTGTGGAAGGGCTTCGGACTGTGTTCTACTCAGGGATCTTGCAAGAAAGGCATGCTCTAGTCTAGTGCGAAGAAGGCTGGGAAAAAAACTCTCTACTAGTAGGAAATAGGTGGAAATCCTCATTATGTGTCCTCCATATACAGCTTTTTTGACATAAACTGTGTAATGGATGTAAGGTAAACCCAACCATACTGCTAGTGTAGCCACCAATCCATGAAGAAGACTGCGGTGACCTCTTCAAAAGTGGTTTAATATTTGACCCTAAAATAGCATAATAGTTATCCTTTTACACGAAAAGTCAGTAAACCTGAAAAGCTTCCCCTTAACCAACATTGCAAATGTGAATGTCTTCAGAAATAAAACAAACACTCAAAAAAAACCTCTGTCAGGTAGTGCTCTGAATATCCTAAAATATTGTAATTATCATCAAAATTTAAACATGATCACATGCTCTTTTTACGCCAGCCTGTGCATTAGTTTGTGTATACATTCCTCATTAAAACCACACTTATAATGAACTTTTTATGGGAGTATGCCTTTGTTGAATATTATAACCTGAAAAGGCTTAATTAAGTCAGTGAATTACCCATACAACAGTTTTTCACCGTCTGTATCTGTTCCACGTACAACTGTTCCTCAACCTGTCCCAGCCAAGCGGACCCAGAACCTGGTATCTCTCATGAGCTTTGATACTCTGCTTTGCTGGAGTTTATAACTCTGAGGAACAATTTGCTGCAGCCCTAGTTAACAGGTGATTTACACGCCTGCAGTTTTCTCAAAGACTTTGCTAAAAGACCCAGGGCAAAGTGTTGTTTATCACAAACAGTGGTGCATAATAGCAGGGCTGACCAAGCTGTAATTATGCCACCAAAAAATCTCACAAATTTATCAGACCATTAGTGAGGGGACACATTTGTCTGCTATGTGTATTCTTCTGCCACCAAAGTCATATTTATAGGATTTCTTTTTAAAGGGAACATAAAGAATGTCCAGGAAACCTGCACTTAGATGAAAAATGGCATGATTGCTTTCATTGTTGCCAGCTTCTGAACATTGGACATCACTGATTTTCATTCAGAAACAGCCAAGAGCTCTTTACAACTTTACTCCCAGCTAAGTCAGGTTTTAAAGGAAGATTTGAGGGTGGGATAAATCACAGCAAAGTTTTCCTTTTGGGAATGAATGACCCAGTGTTTTAAATAGTAGAGCTTTGCATGAACCTTATGCATGAACCTGACTACTTAGGAAACTTTCTTTGCTCCAGTCTCCCTCAACAGATTATTTTTAACTGGACTTGGAAAGTAATAAATGCTTGTTCATGTTGCATGTAAGATGTAAGAAGCCTCAACCCTGAGTCTATTCCAAGTTAATGGAGCAAAATAAACAATTAGTACCTGATATGGGGGGAAAAAAAAAAAAATAGTGATTCCTCACATGCTGCTTCTGCAGGAAAAAAATCAGCACCATCTTAATAAGCTATAAATTCTTCCAATTTAGTTACGCTGAGCCAAGTAGGACAAAGAGTCATCAGAATAGAAGTTCTGCTGCCCTGCAACATTTTTTATAATAATTATAGATAATGTAATATACTGGTCCTCTAATGATACATTTTGATGTCAGGCCACGTTGAGCCTCTCTTCCTTGCTCCTTTCATCTGCTGCTGCTTCCTGACCCACTTGCCACACACGCACAGCCCCTTTCCTCATAGGCTGCAGCGTTTAACAGAAATAGGGCGTATTGACTCCATTTTATGCCTCCTGTTTGCTTTGAAACTGCTCGGGCTAGTTTGCCCTTGCCATAGCTCAGACCTACAGTTATAGCAAGGTATTCTGTGTTCAGGTAACACCTGCACCCTTTTGTCTCCTTACCACTTCAGATAGTTGTATTATAAATACACAAATTCAAATAAAGTTGGGATTTTTTTCCAACAAGGCACCAGATTGGTTGGTTGGTGTTTCTTTTATTATATAATATATCATGCTGAGCTATGGAATGTGGCCCAGTAGGGAAATTAAATTATGGATATAGGATTGGTAAGTGTGCTAAACCTCTTCAGAATGCTTTGGATGTGCTCTCCTTCATTCTCTCTCCCTCTGGATGTTATTATTTTGCTTTTCACAAGGGCCTGTGCAGGTTGCCTTTACATCTCAAATTCTCACCGGCTGCAGGTGCTGGAATGTCAGCCGCTCACTTGCAATAGAAGTTTCTATTTCTCACTATTTTTAGGTCAAAGAAAAAACCACAACAACTTTTTGTAACAGTGAGCTTGTAGATAAACAGGAAGTATATTACAGAATAATCTTGCTCTCAGGAAAGAAATAAACAGTAACAAAAGTGACCTTGAGGTCCTATGAGGAACTGGGCATACTATAAGTAAGAAAAATATATATGAAAGAATTTAACTGGATTAGGATATGTTATATTTAATAGCTTGAATGAACACATGTATCAACCTCTTCAGCGCTCTTTGAAAGTGCTGTAAGCTATAACAGCAATATTTTATTTTCTTCTTTAATAGAAATGATGTAGCATTTAAAGGAGTTTCTCTATTAAGAGAAGTTTTGTGTTAAGTTCTCACCAGCCTAGAGTTGCAGGCAACAGATATAAAGTCCTATAAGACATGCAAGTTTAGGAAACATGTGAAAGTGTTAAGAAAACAGAATCTAAAGTCCTGAACACTTACAAATTTAGAAGAAAAACACAAGCTCCATAATGCATGCCATGACATCTTATTGTTATAGAAAATTTGCTGATTATGTGGGTAAGATTGACTTATTCTAACTGGTAGACCAAGTTGATGTTGAGTTTTGACCTTCTGACTCTCTACAGTCAGTGAGGCAATAATTGCATTATTTTCTGTTTCATTAAGTAGAAACTGTTCTGGGGATTTTTTCCTCCTCTTTGTGAAACTGCAAGAAATAGCAAAAGTAAGCTCTTCTATCTCATATTTGGAACCTGTCTGGAGTGTTTTTAGTAGGGTTTATGGCCAAGACATGTAGCTCTTGTCAAATTCAACAGGGCAAATTAGCCAGAGTTATCATGCTTGTTTGAGCTTGAAAATTTTTCTGGATGCATCAAATCCATCTCACTGCTTGAGACAGAACAGGGAAAAGCATCAGAAAGATTTAGATGGGAGGAAGCCTCTGACAGGCTTTCTAGGAGAGTTTTCCTTATTTTGAGGGATGAAAAAGAATATTCTCCAGATTTTCAAACACTTACTAGTGATTTTAAGATATGTGATGGTGTACAGTGCAGTAAAGACTTCCGGAAATTAGGTCCCCTTTAAAGCAAGCCAACATGGAGCAGCTCAAAATCCCTACTTTTGAAAATATAGGCAAGTCATTTCAATGTCCAGAAAATCCCAGACATCTCACTCTCCAGCAAGTCCAATTGGAAGCTACAGTTGCATTAGCAATTTGGCTGTAGCTGCACAGTGAATGCCCACAGGTATCCCATAAATATGGTGTCCATCTTCAGCCAGACACAGCGATTCACTCCGTTCTTGGCCAGATTCTTTGAAGTGGAGGCCCCTGTCATCAGTTCTGGGCAGTTTATATAGAGTTACAGCTCCTCCTTGGACCATTTCTCCCATTTGAAAAATTGCCACAGTGAGTTCTCCAGCCTGCCAAGTTGGCAGACTCTAACCTCGAAGCTGGAGAAGAGCCAGAAATTGCTGCAGCATTGTGAACCTCCAGTCTCAGCCAGTCATCGACCTCTATCAGCACTCTTGCTTATGTTCGCGGAGGAACTTCCTGAACATAATTTGGACTCAGCCAAAATCCCTCTGTCTTCATTTTAGGAAAGTGCTGAGCGGGGTCCTATTAAAATATTTGGATAGACTCATACAATAGACCTAGTCTCTTGACAGTTTTTCTGGAGAATAAAAGAGACTTACTAATCAAGTATGCTGCGGATTTCTTTCTCATATCTTTTCAACATGAAGGAACATAGTCTAAATAGCAATAAAGGACTGAGAAATTGCCTGCTACTATGACTCTCATCTGTTTATTTAGAATAAAGTCAATCAGTAATTTTGCTAATTTCAGCAGCTAAAAACCTTTCTGGAACTTTCCCATGCCAGCTTTTCCTAATTGTTTGGGTACTATGGGGGCACGAAGAGCTATTGGAAATCTTAGTCATATACAGCCAAAAACAAAAGCTCGTAACACTTTTTCTTATCCCGAAATGCACAGGTAATAGAAAAGTTAAGGCTTGTGGAAAATTAAGAAAATGGGGGGAATGATGGAGGTTGCTATTAAAAAATAGTAGGTCTAGCTGCAAATCTGTGAAGTTGGAATAGCAAGTTTACCTCCTTCTGATTTAACAGTGCAGAGAAAAGAATTTCCTACGGGAGCTATTCTCTCCTTTAACTCCGTGCGTCTGCTTGCTGAGTGGAGGTAACATCTAGCCCAAAGGATACTCTGGGAGCATGTCAGAATATACTTATTCAAAACTCTGTCTCCACTGAAGTCAAAGTGGCCAAAGTCCTATTGATTTCTGTGAAAACAGGCCTGCAGTACAGAGTCAGAAGCAGCTGCTGTTGCATATCATTCAGATGGCAGCCAGAACGCTGCAAGTGATTTAAAAAACAAACAAACAAACAAACAAGGTGAAGAAGATGACTGATGTTAGGTTACACTGGGATTAACGGCTCATGTTCACAAACACAGAGGAGCCCCGAGGCACAAGGAGAAGTGGGAAAACCCCCAATACCCCAGTCAGAAGAATGAGCCTGAGCTCCTGCCCTGGTCATCACAGGGGTGATCAGCTCCATGGGCGGGGGAGACCCACCATGATGAGCCACTGGAGAGGTTCTCCATGGGGGACCTCATAGAGAGGAAGGGGAGGTATGTGGCTCATTATTCGGATGTCTGGGGGGAGCATTTTGGGATCATACAGAGCTTATGATGAGATGTTTAGAGCAGGAGCCAAAGGCAGGGAGAAGAAGAGATCAGTGTAGTTTGGGGAATATGCAAGCATGGGAAAATAGAGGGGGAAAGGGATAAAAGGGGCTGGTCTCATGTAAACAGGGGCAGGCCAGTACATGTGTCTGGCAATTCCCTGTGCCTAATCAGTGCAGCCTGTCCTGTTTTCTCATTAAACTCAATTTCTGACTGTTTTCTGTTGAAGAAACCAGGGTGAACGTGTATGGTGAGGGTGCATATGTCAGTGTGAAAACACTAGCAAACATCAAGCTGGCCTAGCCACCTAGTAGGATAGGAATGAAGTACTGGAAAAACTGTGAGTCTGGGACAGAGCCTGGGGAGACCAAAGGATCTGCCAGTTGGCAACTGGACAGTCCAGAAGGTCTAATGCAGTGACCTGAGGGACTTTGGGATTGGATACTGGTGGAGGAGGCACCAGAGAGGCTGTTTAGAATGCCTGTTCATGAGGCAGCCAGAGAAGACCAGAGGATTAAGGGCCCAGCTACTAGGTAAACTGGATGTCTGTAAACCATTTACTGCAGAGGTGGTTGGGGTGCATGTCTGTGCGTGTGTGTATGTGCACATGTGTGGGGCTGAGTACCAGCAGCTGCCATGGGGCTGTGTCCCCAGGGTTTCACATGCCCAGGTGCCACCAAATGGGCAGAAGGTCCAGGGCCAGCTACTGTGCAGGGTGGGTGTCTAAGGCCAGTTACTGGAGGATTCATACAGCAGGTATGTATGCATATATATATGCACACACAATTTTCCACTAAGAGGCTATCATACTAGTCAGCCAGAGAGGGGACCAGGATGAGGCCATGGGTGCTGTTTGCATTTGTGTGAGTGCTGTGCCCTGTTTGTGCTGTTCTGTTCACATGTAGACTGGATTACGGCGGGTGGGGAGTGCCTGTTGGGAGTACCTGTTCAGCCTTGCTGCCACAGGGACCTGGGGGCAAGGAGCTGCGGCAGCCTCGCCTCAACTGGGCTCCGAGTTCAGCGACTGCCCTCATGTTGTTTGCTTAAGCAGACATTACAATTTATCTTGGATTTGTAATAAAAAAGAAGCAATGAATGACACTAAAATTGAGAGAATCATTTTAAAAAGTTCTTTAAAGTGTTGTTTTATATAACTACAATTCTTTTAATGTATTACAACTCTTAAACATGGTCACTGGGACACTAGCTCTCTCTTGAAGAAGGAGAGGAAGCGCTCTGCTCACTGCTGGAGGTGGCCCGTGGAGCAGAACCCAGCTGCAGCTCATGCTCACCTGTTTGTTCATCCGTGTCCTTTCCCTTCATCACTCATCCGCATCTTCCAGCATTCAGATACACCCACAGTGCTGCCAAGCATTGAGGTTGTTTTTCCAGGACTAAGGTCTGAAGTTAAAGCATAGGGGCACGCTGGCTACTCAAGACTACCAAAGTGGTGCACAGATAACTGATGAAAACTGATATAAGTACAAATGCGCATCATCACTGCTAGCTGGGCTGGTCCCCCCTCACACTCAAAAAGGAGGTAAAGCACCTTAAAACTCTCTTTCATTTTCTTTCCAAACTCTCTTGCCGGAGGTAAAAACAGGAGCTGGTTCTTATGAACTATTTTCTGTGTCATTCCATCACTGTTTAAACTCTGTCCATAACAAATTCTTCATGCCTTATTAAACCGCTTAGAGCCATATGTTCTTAACACAGTTATTACAAAACTCTCCTGACAACATTTCAGTTACTGGAATAGAAGAACACCAATAAACAGAAAGGGTGGAATTTTCTCGCAGATTAGACACCTAAATCTGGTGCCTGCCCTTGGGTGACACGAACTAGGGTATCTGCTTTGTTACAGGCAATAGAGAGCTTTTCTGAAGCTGAGATACACCCAAAACATCCGTGCAGCTATCTGAACTGCGTGCCGTTAACTGCACATCTAAGTGGTGCTATATATGCATCAGTCTATTTTTAATCCTGTTTACTCTTTACCTGATAGCACACATGCCCTAAAAATAAGAGAAAATATATTTCTTTGGTAGCAGCTTTCCCATCACACATTTGTCATTCAGACCATTCAAAAGCTCACTTTTCTGTTTCCTATCTCTCCTAACCAAAGATAGAAGCTGCTGTTATTTTTCTCAGCCCCTAATTGTTTGAAACTCTTTTTCCATTTTTTTATTCCTGCAATAGTTTTACACCAGTGTTATTCAATTTCTTAACTAGAGTAAACTGAGAAATTAAGCCAATGACAGTCTGGCTCAGGGTTGTAGTGTTCACTGGTGCATCTCTCTTAGTTGGATGCAGGGACTGCATAACGCTGTTTTCACATTAGAGTTACGGGATTTATAGAAACATGTTTTTGATTTGCATGCCATGATCTTCTACAATTTTCTTAATCAGGCACAGAACAGATTTTGCATCAGAGAGTCTGAAAATTTTCATAATGATTTCCTGTTTTATACACACAAAAAATGAAAAATCTTTCCATATCTTTCAGTCTTGTTCTCTTCTTGTGTCCTCATGCTCAGGCAGAGAAGTTTTACAATTTGTCCACTTCCAGTTTCTGCTACTCAAGCAGAAGCAGTTCATAATTTCATACCATGCATTTTCTATTACATTCAGCATATGATTTCTTTACTATGATCTCCAGATTGAAGTAAGTCTGTAGATTTATTTTTTTCAGGTTTATCACAGTTTTGTAGAGAGACCATCTTCACATGTCAGGTTCAATGACTGAAAAAAAAAATGGCAAAGTATCAGTAAGAAGTATGTATGTCCTGTCTGATAGACTTAAAGGCTAATAAATAACATTGATTTACCAGGTTAACGTAGCGTTGTACATTAATCCTTACAGAAAAACTTTTAACAGATAATTTCCAAAGTAGGATTATTTCTCTGTTTGCTCTTCATTTATGTTGTTCTTCCTAGCTGAGATGTCCCCAATTGGGTTGTCAACTGGCCAAAGTCACACAAGAAGTCTCCAGCACGGTCAAGAATAGAACAATAATCCTTGACTCCTTTTCCCCTGCTTTACAAGTATTCTGATATTTGTGACACCTGGTTTTCACGCTGCTTCCCTGCTCTATCCATACATTTTACTGAATGCTTTTATCATTTCTAGGCTTGCTTGCTGCCTTGTTGTTGTTGTTGTTTTAAAACCTCTTTTCACTATCTGACTTTGAGTACTTGTCAGGGTCACGATCTACCTATGTATTTTTTTATTTTTTAGCTAAGAGAGGCCTTTCTTTTTTCTTCTTCTGGGGCAGGTATTGGTTAGGGTTTATGACAATATTACCTTCACCATTTCTTTGACATTTCCATTCTGCATTTGGGAGGCATTCAAGTGCTTATGCCAGTTGTGTTCATTGCACACAGATTTTGGCATCAAAACCACTGATGACACTTTTTTTTTTTTTTTTTTTTTTTTTTTTGGGGGGGAAAAAAAATAAAAAAGCAGCCAGTTTGTCAGTAGGCTTCTTTCTTCTTATTTTCAGTTCTGGCTGTCAACCCATAATATCATCAAAGTAGCTAGGTCTGTTGAGGATCGAGTACAGAGAGAAAGAAGTCAAGAAGCTTCAGAGGAAGAAAAAGAAATAGCGCAGAGCTGTCCAGTCCAATAGACTGGGCTGGAAGTGTAGAGAAGAGGAAGCTAATTATATTCCCAAGCAGAAGAAAGGAGGAACAGGGCACAGTCTGGGAGATGGGGCACTTCCCTTCCCTTGCCTTTGTAATCTGAAGTCTGTGGGGACAGCACAACAGCAGAGTTGTATTCCAAGGAACTGTGTTTATTAAATATTTGTAAATGCCCTTTGCTGAGGTTTCTGACTCTAGGCACTTCTGTGTGGCTGCCAACAGAGATAGATGACTACAAGGATTATACAATATTTAAAGCTGTATTGCCAAATTCCCTTTCACCTCTTTCTCTTTTCCCTCTGAAATGAAGGAGTACACAAAATTACAACTATGTTACCAAACTAAGTTTCAGTGTTTCACAATAAGTAAACCTAGGAGATAATGTGTATTTTCTGTTTGAGTAACATCTGAAAGCCATTATAAGAGTATCTGGAATAATATATCAATTTCGTTCTGTAGGTGTATTGACAGTCTTTCGTGCTCAGTAGCAGCTAAGTGCTCTACTTCCCATCTCAAAGTGGACATAATCTTCATGATGCTTTGTGGTGTCCCTGACACTCATTTCTTCTGTCCTGTGTTAGGTCCCAACACAGGAACAAGTTGCTGTGGGACAGAAAAAATGCATCATGCAGAAGCTGAGTCATGGCAACATTTTTTTTTTTTTTTTTAATGTTCTTATCTTACACTTAACTGAAGTAAAGAAAGACTTTCATGAAAGGTCATCAGTTTTTTTGCATTATGATGAAGGTAATAAAAATCTGTTAAGCTTCTGAAACACGTAAGGTGATGTTCATCTAAAGAAATATACAATATAGCCATCCATATGTGAGCTAGGGTTTTTATAGTCCATGATTGATGAAGTCTCTGATACAGCAGAGTTAATCTGATTTTTAAACTTATTACCTATTTGGTCAGCCAAATGTTGCCCTGCAGGTGTTTGTTTCTTTCTTTTCAGCAGAAGTCACCTGTGAAAATTACTTCTCCCATGGGCTTTCACATTGTAGAGGACTGGGTTTAGGTGGCTTAGTGCTGATTTACTGCTCTCCTGGTTGGGCTGACTCTTTCTCTGTTAAGCAATTTAAGGTTCTCTTTCTTCAAAGTAGCAAAATTTTTGGCATAGGACATATGTTTATTTGCTCTCAGTACCTCAGTGTTATCCAGGATTTATCAAGAATCTCCACTTTACATTTTCTTAGAACAGCTGAATATTTCAATATTTTCATTTTGAAGTATTTTTTTCTAATCCTTCTGAGGTTCTAAATCAGACTGCATTTTAAGGCTTATTCCTTTCACTTGCAAAAACATGCAAATGACACTTCACAATTGTTTTCTGAACAGAGCAGTTTGAGAGATGTTACAGCATATTCCTTAGGCATTTCTGCAAGCTGATGAATCTGAAATTCTCTTGAATTGTCCTTCCAATGTGGATGTTGTTTTGCAAAAAAAAAAAAAAAAAAAAAAGGGACATCTGCATGTGCCCAATTTCTTGAAGAATCAACAATCATTTGCCTTGTAGGACAGGAAAAGCACAGTCCTTAAATGTCTTCTGCATTTTTCTGTCTACCTGCACTGTTGCTACCTTCAGGCTGTTGCAGCATCTTCTCATTGCAGTTCTTGAACAGCTCTGGGATCCCTTTGAGAAAAGCCAGTCATATTGCATGTTTTGGGGTTGAAATTGGCTTCAATCAATGTTTATTTCTGGATCACCTCACTTTGCATATGACATGCTCACCAATTCTATGCTTCATCACTTACTCTTTGAAATGACAATGGATTGTTAATTTTGTTAGCATTTTCATTTATTTTTCTGTGTTTCATTTTCATTTTAGAGCCATCAGTAGAAGATGGAACAGAATGACCAATGGTTTAAGAATACGCATTTTCTTAGAAATATCAACAAATGGTTTGTCTGCTGGTGTAACAGGGCTTGGTTTTGACAGGGAGCAAGTTATAGGTTTCAACTCTTGTTACACTAAACATTGTTGCCAGCTTTTCTCATTGCTGTCAGTTATTACATACTGTACCAGTTTTTTGATATAGGAGATCCAGTTCTCAACTGAGCTAGCAAATATTTTTTAGTCTATATGGTATGTAAAAGTCCAAAGGCTGCAACCTGCTATTTTCAATCCACTGTACATTTGGGTTGGGACCTGTACTAATCCTGAAGAACATGAGAAATCCTATTCATTCTGGATTCCAAATAGCCACATTTATCAACTATATTCAAGTAGAGACTTGTATTTTGTAGGGGCTTCATCAGACAGGAGCTTTCCTGTATGCATATCAAATGACCAAGCACACGATTAAAGTAACACCTATGTATTATAAAAAACCTGAAGGCAGGTTATTGACATCCAAATTACTTTTTGTGGTGTTATTAGCCACTGATATCAGGTTATAGATAAGACCTTATCCTTTGAGGTTTTGATCAGTTTAAATAAAACATTTTAGTGCAAAACTGACACTTAGCATGTCTGAACATCATTCAAACAAACTCCAGCTGACCAGCTTTCTAAGCCCTTGGAAACCATAAATATCAACTATACTGATATATTTGGGCCTGTGCTTTTGCTTGCGTGTGTGTGTGCACTTTTATATGTGTGTGTCTCTCTATTGCATTCACCTGCAGCTGTGGAACAGTGGGACATCTAGTGCAAACTAACTCCCAAGGAACGTTACTTCAGCTAGAGGGAAAAATATCTTTGGGAAGCATTACTAATGGATTAGGCAAAAAGGGAGAAGCAAGGGCATGCCCATATTAACAAGTAAGCGTCAGAGAAAAGCAACACTGTTCTGTTCAGTGCAAGAGAAGGACAGCAATTCAATCTACTGTTTCTGTAAAGGGAAGAATAAGGGATATATATCTGTAAATATAGGCAGGAGGTGCAATAGAGAAGAGTGCAATGGAAGCAGAGGACATTTGCAGAATGGGAGGTGGTATGAAAGACAGACAACTTACTGAGTGCTTGTGGTGTCATTTCACCATTATTTATTCCTAGGTAACTCACATCTTATTCAGGTATTTGGTTGAGAGTGTTATATGTAAGACAGTATGCTTTCAAGTTGACTGTGAATTAGTGCAACAAAGTGCAGAGAAGCATTTGCAAAGGAAACAAAATAAAGCAGAATGCATCTTGTAATCTATACGCTAAAGGCAAAGAGAGCCACAAAGACAACATTGTGTCAGTGTTACCTGTTGGAACTAATAAATATGCTGATGGAAAATGAAACGAGTATACAGGAAAAAATCTATCATCTTCTAATGACAGAAGTATGTTAGGGATTCCTAAAATCCATTAGAAAGGGGTATCCCTATATCTGAGAACAATAGCATTTACCAGTTTTTACAATTCTCATGAACACACATTTGATGGCATTTAGCAGTTGCAGAACACAAAATTGTGTTTGTCCCAATGTAAAAGATGTTCCTAATCTGTATTCAACACATCTATATACATGCGTAGAAGCCACAGACACTTCACAGGCATAGATTGACAAAAAAATTGGAAAACCCTAACAGCTAAGAAAATCTTAGAGATCTCTAGCCAACAACCCTTTCTTCCAAGGAAAAGTTTAACAAACGGACTGAATGTCAGGGTACAATGGATTACAAAGCCTATAGAGCTGTTTTTTATCACAAGGCATGAGTTCCAGAAACAGAGTCCATATCTATTTGAGCAGAAAGTGGTCTGCTGAGGTGTTGAGAATAAAAAAGGGTTGGTCTTATTGCTCTTGTGCAGAGCAACTGTGTAGCACATTAAAAGTGGTTCCAATGCTATGATGAAGTGCTGAACTTCTTCCTCATGCACTGAAGATTGATGCATTCACACATCTGGGATTTCTAGCTGTCTACAGCTTATATAGATGTACCCCACCTACAGCCTAGTGATCAAGGCATTTACCTGAAGGAGAGAGACTGGAGGACAAGGCACACAGAGGGATTTGAACCACAATGCTGAACTGAAAAATCAATTATTTCCACGGTCCTGAGCTCATGAACTAGTTTGGAAGATAAAGAGAAATATTATTTGAATACCTAAGCATTTTATATTCCCCAGAAAGTCAACTTCAACATATACAAGAACCTGACTGAAAGTGATGAAATCTGGAGCCAGGAACTGGCACGAGAAAATCTCTCTCATCTACTGGTCACTGCAATAACAAGCACTATACAGAGTGGGTACTGAGTGAAGGAACAGAAACATTTACCATTTCAGCTGGTTTTGTACGTAAAGCATTGTGTTAGGAGCCGTGCAAACACAAAGCAGGTGGTGTCTGTCTACTGCTTCGTTTTATGTATGCGTGTGCATGGAGAGATATACATATGTGTTTCTGTATGCATATGTGAATGATAACACAGCACAGCTGAAGGGCTTCTACAAGTATGCCAACCAGAAAAGGAAGGTCAAGGAAAGTGTACCTCCCTTAATGAACAAGACTTGCAAATCAGTAACAACGGATGAAGAGAAGGCTGAGGTACTCAACAACATTTTTGCCTTACTCTTCACTGGCAGCCTCTCTTCCCACACCTCTTGAGTGGATGGACTGCAAGATGGGGACTGGAGGAACAAAGTGTCTCTCACTGTAAGAGAAGATCAGGTTTGTGACCACCTGAGGAACCTGAACATACATAAGTCTATGGGATCTAATGAGATGCATCCCAGAGTCCTGAGGGCATTGGCTGATGTAGCCACTCTCCATGATATTTGAAAAGTGATGGCAATCAGGTGAACTCCCTGGTGACTGGAAAAAGGGAAACGTTGCCCCCATTTTTCAGAAGGGGTAGAAAGAAGGACCCTGGGAACTACCAACCTGTCAACCTCACCTCTGTGTCTGGGAAGATGATGGAACAGATCCTCCTAGAAGCTAGGCTAAGGCACATGGATGACTGCGAGGTGATTCGAGATAGCCAGCATCGTTTCACCAAGAGCAACTCCTGTCTGACCACTTGACCAACCTAGTGGCCTTCTAAAATGGAGTGACTATATCAGTGGACAGGGGAAGAGCTACAGATGTCATCTATCTAGGCTTCTGTAAAGCCTTTGACATGGTTCCCTACAACATCCTTCTCTCTAAATTGGAGAGATATGGATTTGATGGGTGGACTGTTTGGTGGGTGAGGAATTGGCTGGATGGTCACATCCAGAGGGTAGTGATCAATGGCTCGATTTTCAGATGGAGTTCTATGACAAGTGATGTCCCTCAGGGGTCCGTACTGGGACCAGTACTGTGTAATATCCTCATCCATGACATAGACAGTGGGATCAAGTTGCACCCTCAGCAAGTTTGTGGATGATACCTAGCTGAGCGGTGCAGTTAACACGCCAACCCAAACTATTCTATGATTCTATGAAGACTACAAACAAAAAGGGACCACAAGGTAATGAGGCATCTATGGGAAGTGAGATAGGCTGTTTAAGACATCACACCAGCTGTCTAGCTGTTGACAGTTTTCTTTGTTACCTAAAAATAAAGGTCCTAATTATGACAATCTCATATATAGTGTACTGTAGTAATCCACAACTGAAAGAAGATTGTATGTATGTTCCTTGCCCAGCAGAATCTGAAAATAACCTCATTCCTGTTATCAGAAGATAAGGTTACTTCTCTATATGGATCATATAAAAACATATGGCTGATATTAACATATGGGTTTGTCTATTATCTCATATTTCTTCAGACACCCTTCTTCTTCATTCCTGTTTATCAAAATGCAAGCCACTTACCTCTCTATTGCCTTGTATCTGCTGTCAAGCATCACTCTGCTTACAGAAATTTGAAAATGAATGCCAAAGAGAAGCTGTGTCATAATTTGACTCTGTCACATAATAGGGCAAAAGTGGTACATGCCATCAAGGATGGGGAATTTTTCTGTGTGCTGTTTTGCACACTGCATTAATTCAACTAATTGAATTTTCAGAGTTTTCTTATGTTAACAGAAGAATGTGAAAACACACTGCCTAATGAACAGAAAGACTGCACACATTTTAGCAACTCATTGACTTTTACAATTCATATTACATTTATTTCAAATTTTAAAGTTAAAACCTTTTAAGCAATTAAAAATATTTAAGACTTTTTTTTTTTTTAATAAAACTAGTTTCAACAATGTAAGCAAAGTTAACAGGAGTTCCTGGGTTTCAACTGGTATTTGTTGTACCACAGCAAACAATTCAAGGTAAATGAATGACCTAGATAACTAAATCTAGTCATTAAAAAGGAGAGAACAAAGGACTGCCAGCTAGAAGGGAAAGGGAGGGTGAAACAAAAAAAAAAAAAAAAAAAAAAAAGAAAGATAAAATAATTGTTAAAAAGAAGGAATAAATGCCAATTAAATATTGTGTTGTGTGCATTAGCTACATTCTATTTTTTACAAAATGTTTTATCTTTTTATCTGTTTTATCAGTGCATGAGTCACTTTACTCAAACCTTTGTTTTCAAATGTCCTTAACTTTATCTTGCTTTTGTCCTGAAATTGGAATGCTACTGTTTCACGTGACAAAGTTTCTGTTTATGTGACAGTCTATAACTTGGCTGTGGGCAATTTTTGTCCTTCTAATTTAAAAATATGATTCTCCTTCTACCCTTGCCATCCTGAGGCATTTGGTCTAACTGTATGGTTAAAGTTATCATTCACCTCTGAATCAAAAGATCAGTGAGAAAACAAAGTATTTCCTGAATTGACTATACAGGCCAGACCGAAAAGATGACAGTAAGGGAAGCATCAGTCAGAGATAACACTCGTGTCCATGACTGTCATAAAAAATATCGTTATATAACCCAGAAAAAAGCAGGTCCTTCAGTAGAGTTGACTGAATAATTCATTGTGAATAAATTATCCAGCAGATGTACTCCCCACACATTTTTTTTGTTTTGTTTGTTTGTTTGTAAATGGTTTGTGAACAGACCTTTTCTTTTGCTAATGTATTCCTTATTTGGAAATGTTCACCAGAGACTTTGTGCAAATCAGAGATGCTTCCGGAAAGGTATTTTATAGTAATGGCAGCACTCTGGGTCAGACTACTCAGTGTCCGGTTGTATCAGTGGTCACCATAAGAAAGTTAGAGTAAAAGGAAAATACATATCCTTCTCATTGAGATTCTTGTTTTAGTAACCCTTACAAGTTGTGAAAACCAATGATTTTCAAACTTCCATGAGGGAGATTACATCAAGGTTTCTCTGCAGAAGTGTTACTTTTTGACTCCCCGTGGCTATGATTTCTCCTGCTTAATTCCACAACTGTAAGCAGACTTGTTTTTCCTGTTAAATTGCTACTTGGTCCATTTTTCTGTTGTGGACAGTCATACCACAGTCATAGCTTTCATGATGGTCACTCAGTCATGCAGTCACACAAACACAGGATGAGAGGAGACGTCAAGCGATCATCTGAAATGTCACTGGTATCAGCTGAACCTACATGACTCCTAACAGCTGTTAATCTAATCTATTTTTAAAATCCTCCAGTGATGGAGACTCCAAAATTTTTCTAGTCAATCTGTTCTTTACCATTGCAAAGTTGTTCTTGATGTCTAATTTCAGTCTCTCTTACTGTTAAAGCCATTCATTCCCATCTTTTGGCACTGAGCATATTGAGTAGATTATTACCTTTTTCTTTACGGAAGATTTTTACAAACCCCAGCCTTCACCCTTTCAGTTTTCCTTAATTTAAACAGCCTGAATCTTGCATTCCTTTTTCAGTGGTCCTCTTTGTAGATTTCTTATCTTTCCTTTCACTGCTCCCTGCTCTCCCTCTGATGTGGTTCATGAAGTATGTTGACTGGAGCTGGACACAGTACTCCAGCTGAGGCCCTACAAAGTAGTGTAAAGCTGAAAGATTTGTTCATATTTTTTGCAAGCTATATTCCACTTAGACATCTCAATATGATGTTTGCCATCTTCAGAACAGCATGATATTTTTGATCATGTTCAGACTGTAGTCTAGTCTATCCCTTGGATCTCTTTCCAAAAACTGCTATCTAGCCAGCTGTTCCCCATCCTGTGTTTGTGAAGTTGATTATTCCTGCCTATTTGTAATACCTCACACTTGTCCCTATTGGATTCAGTCCAGTTTTCCAAGACCATCTCTCTAATTTACAATGATCATGCCAAATTCTGGATCTGTCTCCTGTATATTTCAGACACACTCAGTTTCATTTCACATGCAGATTTAATAATCTGTTGGAGTTGGTTGGTTGGTTTGTTTGTTTTGGTTGGGTTTTTTATTATTTTATTAACTCCCCGTTCTGTTATACGTATCATTAATAATGTACATTGAAAGGGTTCATAATCTGGACAGATTCTACAGATATCTGTAAATCTTCTGCTTGTGCCTCTTTTCTGAACAAAAAAGTCATAGCATATTTAGTTTCTTCCTAAGGCCCTCCTCAAGTGGAAGCTTTCAAAGAAAAATGAATTTAGTATCATCTCATATGGAAACAATCATCTTTGCTCAGCTTCTGTGGTACATTGCAGCTCTACAGAATCCCTTTTTTGGGGGTAGACTTTAAAGAACATTGTTGATATACTTGTGTAATGAATTTAGATACTACATAATCCAGCTTCCTGTTTCGTTCTTAATATTTTTTTCCTAAAAAATCCTAATTTATATTAATATCTGTGTATCATACAGCCCAATACTGATGTTCTTAGGGAACTATCACAATGACTCTTGGTTGATAATAATGTATTTAGATCTCCATTCACTTGGTTAAGTCACTGGATGCTCTTTACTGTGCTGTCCGCTGTTGTCCTTGAATCTCGCTGATTATTTCAAGTCCAAGCTACTGCAAGAGACAGCTGCACAGCTCAGATAGCTTTCTATGAGCTTATACTGTAAAAAAATGTTCTTGTAGTGCTGAAAATCTCAAATAAAACCTGTCTTTCTCTCTTTCTGTCCCTTTCTCACATACTCATAGTTTATTACAATGAAATGACTACTTTTTTTAAAGGAAAATGATAAAAATGAACACTGTGTAACAACAAATAAAAGATAACGATTAAGTTAGTTTTCCTGATATAAGAAATGATCCTCCTAATATTTCTAAAACCAAGAAACCATCTTCAAGTTCAGTCACTCAGTTCAGTCACGCTAAATGTGCATTTAGAAAGAAATTTATTTATTTATTTATTTTTCTTTTGGCAAATACTCTTTGGATCTTGTCCTGATGGTTGCAAACTGAGTGGTGCCTGTCATGTGTGGGAAACATAAATGCATGCTGTATACTTAATGTAGTATATGCTAGCGATCAGTGTGCTTCAAAATTCAACACTGAATAGTTATGGAGTAAAATTAAGAAGAATTGCAAGGAAAATGCTACTGCTGTTCAACAGTTGAGGATGAGGTAGTACATTCTGGACAAAATGTGGCATATGACTGAATTCCCCAGATTAGCAAAAGTAGTATGTTTATGAGTATTTGGTTAAGTTCAGCTTTATCATTGCAGAGCATGTGTGGTAGGTAATTAATGTTCATTACAAAAGCCACAAAAACTTGTTGCATTATGTGAAAAGTATTACCTTTCTTTTTCAAACAAACTATACCTACAAATGTTTACATCTTCTATCTTTGTATTCAATAACCTTCATCATAAATTGCTGTATCTTCAGAATGACTGAAAAGATGTTTGATTATTTTTTCAAGCCAATAGTGGGCTTAAATTGCCAGTATGGATTTAGAATGTCTTGTTAAAAAAGTTGCTAAACTGTTTCTGTGGTTTTCAACCTTTTATGAAGTGTATCTGAGGAAATCGGTGTTTGTTTTCATTCGGGAATGGTTAAAGCCAAAGTGCTAATTCTCTACTTTGCTTTCCTTCTGTTTTTCAAAATCCCTTACTCTAAGTATTTACTCCCCTGGGAAATACCTTTTGATATGATATCACAAAGGAATAAATGTCACTACCATGACTCTTCCAGTGCTTCTGTTGGAAAGTTCTTCACATTCAAAAAAATAGAGAAGTTGCTGTGCTACTACTGACATTACCTGGCTGCTCTATAGCATACCGTCTCCTATATCTGGGTTTTTGTTGACCATGACCAACACAATGATTGGCAGAACAAGATGAAAGGATCATTTATCTTGATATACTACCTCCGCTGCCATCAGGCCCTTCACAGTAGTATCTTCTGCATTTGCCAACTTAGATATTGTATCTCATCTAATTCACTTACTGTAGCTTCCATGAATATGTAAGAGAAAATTAGTATATTCTACATCAAATGACAGCTTTTCAAATAGCCTATAAGTGTGAGGCTCATCTCATTAAGCATAGATGTTTACCATGGCATTATCTACATCTAAATTAATAATCTTAACCTCTCTAAACTTAGTGGAAAGTAGTTCTTGGGACCTCCTATAAGCAGCCTAAAGTTGGAAATAAGAATATCTCTGAGTAAACCACGTTTTATGAGCTCAGTAAGCACAGTCCAGCTTTTAAGGAGAAGGATGAATGTCATAACATGTCATTATCTAATGTGTAATGAAAAGCAGTATACTGTAGGGGCAGTTTTATGCATAAGTGTACCTGAAAATGAAGTCTTTGTATGAAATTCACACACAGTGTTAAAACCAAGCTCATGTCTGAGTGAATTACATCAACATGCCTGTATTGATTTACAAAAAAAAAAAAAAAAAAAAAAAGAAGGAGTTTATTAAGTGGAAGATGTTACATCAGGGTTTAGCCACGTTTATTACTTTTAGGTAGATAGACTAGTTTTATTTTCTAAAACAAATGTAATGATTGCACTCTTCTTTATCTGTGCACACCTTATTTGTAATGATTTCTGAATCATGTGACTGTGTATTTCATTAAATTCAATGAGAGTGTCTGTTCATGTCTATTAATCCACCTTAGTCCCCAAACAATAAGTGATTTTAATTTAAATATGACTATATAAAACTGTAATTGTCATTGTTTTTAAAAGAGAGACTCAGTGTAGAAAACTACATGGAGGATTATTGATCATTAGAGAAGTCTTGCATTCACGTTATAAAATTTTTCAACACTGTTCTTTCTTTTCTTATGCATGCTGTTGTGCACCAAGTTCCTACTTCAATGGCAGTGATGTTGGTTTTAAATGACCTCCGTTTCAGAATCACCTTGTAATAATATTTTAAAACACTAATTTCAATACTTATTGATTATTACCATACCAGGTAACACATCTCTGATGAATAATTTGGAAGCATTTCTTCTTACAAGTGCAACTTTTAGGAGGTCATAGTTTGCCTTTTCAGAATGGAAACAATAATTTAGTTGCTTTTTCACACAACAAGCAAACAAACAAACAAACTAGAAGATGGGAGTTGTAGAGATCTTTGCATTCCTGTGACTGATGATCAAGCACGATCTGTGTCTATGTTGCTGATCCTGTTATCTTCCATTGAGGTTGAATTTGGCTCCATCACTGACTCACTGAGCTCCATGAGGCTAATTGCCAAGTAAGCTGTTACTAAGAAGCTTGTAAAAGCAAGCTAATTCTGAGACTGTACCTCCATGATGCACACTACTTACAATAGGAGAATTCAAAATAATTCCTAACCTGGGTTTGTACTGAAATAAAACAGCTCTATTAATCTCAAGTGGAAGTGAGTGGAATGAAAGAAGAATCTCAACACGTATTCACCAAGGGGAAATCGTGCTTGACCAACCCCATAGTCTTCTATGATGGCTTGTCTGGCTGGGTGAATATGGGGAGAGCAGTGGATGCTGTCTACCTCGACTTCAGTAAAGCTTTTGACACGGTCTCCCACAACATCTTCATAAGTAGGATTAGGATGTGTGGGGTAGATGAGTGGATGGCGAGGTGGATTGAAAGCTGGCTGAACCACAGAGCTCAGAGGGTGGTGATCAACAGTGCGGACTCTAGCTGGAGGCCTGTAGGTAGTGGTGTTCCCCAGGGGGTCAGTTCTGGGTCCAATCTTATTCAATATATTCATCAGTGACCTGGATGAAGGGACAGAATGCTCCCTCATCAAGTTTGCTGACGACAAAACTGGCTGATTCACCTGAAGGCCATGCTGCCATTCAGCGTGACCTGGACAGGTTTGAGAGCTGGGCAGAGAGGAACCAGATGAAGTTTAAGAAGGGCAAGTGCACCTGGGTCCTGCAAGACCCAGAGCCCTGCACCTGGGGAGGAGCAACCCAGGGCATCAATACAGGTTAGGGCTTGACCTGCTAGAAAGCAGCTCTGAGGAAAGTGACCTGGGAGTCCTGGTGGGCAGCAAGCTGTCCATGAGCCGGCAGTGTGTCCTGTGGCCAAAAAGGGTGCACCCTGTATGGGTGCATTAAGAAGAGTGTGGCCAGCAAGCCCAGGGAGATTATCCTCCAGCTCTATTCTGTGCTGGTGAGGCCCCATCTGGAGTGCTGTGTCCAGTTCTGGGCTCCCCAGTTTAAGAGAGACGGGGAGCTACTGGAGAGAGTCCAGTGGAGGGCTACTAAGATGATGAGGGGACTGGAACATCTGTCTAATGAGGACAGGCTGAGAGACCTGGGACTGTCGCTCAGAGAAGAGACAGCCTGGAGAAGACTGAGAGGGGATCTCATCCTTCCTTATTAATATCTCAAGGGCAGGTGTCAAGAGGATGCAACCAGACTCTTTTCCATGGTGCCCAATGATGGGACAAGGGGCAACGGGCACAAACTGGAACATGGGAAGTTCCATCTAAACATGAGGAAAACATTCTGTACTTTGAGGGTGCCTGGATGTGGTCCTGTGCAACCCACTCTGGGTGACCCTACTCTAGCAGCAGGGTTGAGACTAGAGGATCTCCAGAGGTCCCTGCCAACCCCTACCATTCTATGATTCCATGATTATGATTTTGGAAACGGCCAAATACACTATCACTGTTATTAGCAGTAGAAGCTCCAGAACCATTGAATGTTTCATCATTAATAACTTATTTTTTTTAAATCTCAGTATGTGTGAAGTACTTAGTTTATCCAAAGGGCTTCAGAATGATTTAGCATTGCCTTATCTATCATTGGCAGCAAACACTATGTTTTATGAAGGACTGAAGAACTACTTTGAAAATACATCTCAGTATATTGTACATAAGAATAAAAAAAAAATAAGCATGCAGTATCTAAAAAATCTTGTTCTGGTAAATTCAAGAATTTAACTTTGGAGACCAAATCAAGGATACTCCAGTTTAAATTTGTTGTTCACTCCTTCCTTGCTTTTCAGTATCAAACAGATATGTCAAAACACTTCACTATGATTTTAAGGAAGAATCAGATCAAAAAGATGCTGCCATAACACAATCCCCTCTGTCTCTTTAGCAAATGTTTTTATGACAGGATTTAATGGTTTTTGGATCATCAAATTCCCTGGTAAACACTGAGTATTCACAGATGTAAAGTGAAGCAAACACTGGATACTGATGTGATCTATCACTCACCAGCATACTATCTATGTACTAAAATCATAGTTTTCTATGTGCTATATGTATGTCTCCTCATGGCTATAAATGAAAAGAAACAGAATTCTAAAACTAAAGGTCTCTAAAGTGGGTAATTCAGTGAACAATCATAAACATAATTGAAAAAAAAAAAAAATCCCAAAACTATTTCTTTCTGACATGGAAGTGACAGAAAGGGTGAAGTTGTGAAGGTATCAACTTCTTTGTGAAGTCACCAACTTTCAATGACCCCATCACTGAAGGAAACAATTATACATGAAAACTTTTCTTAAAATGCTTATTTTCAAAAAATAATCAGTATGCTTACCCACAACAGAAAACTTACCTACAGATCCGTAGCTTTTAATATACTGATTGTAGCAGGTAATTCTTTCTAAATTAATAATTTAGTGCAGGAAATGATACAGTAGTAAAAAAAAAAAAAAAAATCCGTATTGGTCTACTTTAAAGTCTAATAAGCTTGCTTCATAAAAGTAAGGATTCTATGGGATGCTCCTTCAAACTACAAATAATGTATGCTGGCACACCATGTAATCTCAATGGTAACATGTTTGTTTACTATTCCCTTTTAGTAGAAAATCCCCAAATGCAAACAAATTTCTGACACTATCCAGTTCATGTAAATGCAAAATCTTGCTAGAGTGGCATCTTCCAAAATGCTCTAGTATTTAATCCACTCTGCCAGTTTAGTCATTTTTATGGAAATGCATCATAGCTGGGTTTCACAGCATCACTAAACTATATTTTACTTTGGGTCTTAAATATCATTGAGTAAATATATTAAAAGGAATGCCTTGTACTTGATAATTGAGCAATCAAAAATGGAATAAATGGTGTGTCCAGCTAGGCATATTATTTCTTTGTTTTCTAATCCTTTTGTTGTGCTTCATTTTGTAATTCCTCCGCACGGCTGAATGGAAAATGTTATCAATAAAGGCAAGCCATTAATCCACCCATGACAAAAATTAAGATATATTTGTCCTTTAAGGCTGACTGCCTCTGTTCTGTTCAGCTATGGAGGTCAATAACCTGTAAGTGTTTAATGAATATTGCTATAATGTTACTTTCATTATTGAATTAGAGATGGTTTTGAAGAAGACATAATGGTTTGATCTGTTTTGTTTTATATTTATTAAACTTCAGAAAATGTATGAGTTATATTTGTTCAGTTAATATTTTGAAAGAACATGAATATTTGCATAAGATTTACATAAGGAAAACATTTTAAATTAATAATAAATAATACTCTTTCTGTCTGTTCATGAAGACATTTTTACTTTTGTGAATCCTAGCAAATTTGAAATAGATTTATTACAGTAGACTATTTCACAGTCCTGGAATTAAATTATTACCATGTAATTTTATATAAATATTTTATAAATTCATTATTTAATGTTAGTTAGTCTTTATTATCAGCAGATTAAGAAAATGGAAGGGCCAATTAAAATCACAAAGATGTCACTGGTAACTGAATGAGAAAAGTTCAGATTTAAGGTCCATTCACAAAATGAACTTAACTCCAGGGGTAGATGGTCTGTGCGTCAGAACACTTAATGAAAGCTCAGAAAGGCATAAAACAAGCTACATCCACTTTTAGCAAATGTGCAGTGAACACATCTGGGAACAGGTTTACCTCTAGCCATAACACTTTTACAGTGGTGTAAAGAAACTACTCTCGTTAGCACTTCTCTGAATATACCAGGCAACATATGGAAGAATTGTTCTGGCCCTCAGGTAGCCACTCAAATTGTACTGAGACGCCAAACATTGGACTCTGAAATTATCCTAGATATTTACACTGCTAGATATTTTGCAGATTCCAGCAAAGAAGGAGGAGTTATCCTTTCTTCTGCCTCTGTAAGTGTACAGATTTTGTAAGAATAAGTTACATAGCAGTATTGATAGCAGTTTCTTATAGGAAATCTGGCTACACAGGAGTTTTCTACAGAAAATCTGACATGTTTCAGTTTTCTGAAGGTGAGTCATTCTTAAACCAGCCGTTAGATAATAACTTAATTGCACAATGAGGACATATAGAAATCTAAATTGTATTTTAAAACCTCCTGTGCTGTAGTTAGTTCATGTACAAGACTGCTTAGAGCAGCAATGCAATACAGGGCACTGAACAGATATATAACAGAGGATTCTTTGTGGATTACACATATTTTTAAAGTAAGTATGTATAGTCCTCATTTCTTTTGTGTTTTGCAAAATCTTGCAGTTCTGCTTTGTTTTATCTTTTTCCTTTATTCTCCAGCAATATATCAGATACAAGTCAGTGTAACTCATGGAACCACACAGATGTATCTGTGCTGAAGTTATTACTGTCTTAGGCAGCTCAGCAGTCATTCCTGTTATTTTGCTTATTTGAGAATTTCATAGTTATGCTTGTGTTTAACAGTTTTATCCTTGAATTGAAGTTAAGCATGAGTCAAACTACCCTGAGATAAATACATGTCATAAAAAGTGGACATACAAGTTTCAACTAATGTTAGATTAGAAATACAAAGCAGTAGGCAAAATAAATCACAGTGGGGGAAAAAGAAAAACAAACAAACAACACTAGAGAACAATAAAATTAAAATTATTCTTGCAATGGTCAGAAAGAGGTTATATGTACTAATATATCATACCTGCCCTCCAAATGTTATTACAGACACTTTGAAATGAGAAGGAACAGAAAGGATAAAAGCAGTGCTAAGTCTGAGATAACTTCAACATTTTCATAAGTTTTCCTGTTGACCATTAGATGTGTGAAATTTGAGTTAGAAAAAAATATAGATGCATATGTGTTTCAAAAATGTTGCCAAACTGCTAAGAAAATTAATGGAAAGTTCAAATTTGTGTGCATGTGTGTGAAAGGGCAATAATTGCAAGCCAGTTTCTCAGCATTGTGACAGGTCACCAATCTACTCTTTCGTGCAGAGCTGTCTTCTAGAAATTGCTGTTTTATTTAGTAGAATGTTTTTGAGCTGTTATGGTTGCAAGGAAAATATTTGTGATGTGAAAAGGGTATTAAATGGAACAGTGTCCTACTACCAGCCATAACTCCAAGTGAGATCCATTCATCAAAGAAGGATATTAACCTTTATACCTAGAGCCTTGCTTGTCAATATCCTTAACTTTAATTCCAATGATCATTTTATCAGAAAAATCTGATTCTTTTAGACCCTCATTCCAGACTGTCAATCACATCTGCCGAAACATCTAGCTTTCTTGATGACCTTCTTAATGCTATATGTTATAAACATAACGATCTTAAATATATAAAACTGTGGAAGAGTATAATTTAAACTGAACAGAATAATAAGATAAATAACACTGCTTCTATTTTTGCTTGATACTGATATTACTATTTATATTGCTATGAAGCATTTTCATATATGATTAGTCAGTCTTCTATTCTTCAGTTAATGGATTCTGCCAAAAACATTCTAATCTGTCATTTTATAATGCTGTACAACTCAAAATCTTCCACCCACATATAAGTCCAGATCCATACAGCTTACAAATAGAAATGTGGTTTATATCTAAACATCCAAACAACTTCTACTGTGTGAAAATAGCATTATTCCTTCTTAATGTGTCTACTCACATCTTTTACTGTCGTATTTCTTCAGTGCCTGGGCTTGTTTTCTCTTTAGATACAAGTTTCTCAGTAATCCCAACCTTCTTTCTGACATACTTTACTCAGTCCTATGACTCCTTAACCTTCCTCAATTCATGGGATTGAGTTCTACTTGCCCTAACTTAAGAAAAGATTTAGCTCCAGGCTCAGACATCTAAATTTATGTGTCTATGGATAGTCTGGTTTCCTGTTTTAGACTCCGGAAAGCTGGACCTCAATTTGATTGATCATGCATATATTTCTAAAGCCGTTTCAAATACCTTGTGGTATCCAAGATACTTACATGGTAGATATGATTTAGGACCTAGGTATATAATACAATGACATAAAAACTGATTTTTCTGCAGTCGATGCTCTTCTGCTGCATACCAGGAAGGATATGCAAGAGCATCTCAAATAGCACTCATGTTTAGGTAACTGAAATAGGTACCTGTTTGACTTAAGCACTGGAGTCAGAAAGCAATTCAACTAAAAGAAATGAGATATCTAGTGCAGGAGGAGATAAAAGCTCTTTAGGTCCTGCTGGCTGTATTGACCAGCTCTCAACTGACTCCAGTGGATGCTTAAGACACCTGAGGCACATAAGCACAGCTACACTGTGCATAGGCATAGGAAGCTGAGTCTCATCCATACTGCCTATTTCTATTTTCTCCTGCAGACTACTCCCAATGCCATTCTTCTGGTATTTTTTTTTTTTTTAACACAACCTTTTCTTCCCCCAACAAATAATCTTTTAGATCTATCTTTCTCTCATTCATTTATCATAAACCTAAATACTGATTTTCTTTCGTCTCCATCTATTTTCTTTCCCTTCTACTTTTCTGTCATTTATATCCTTCCCACATGAATTACCATAGGTGTGATCCATTTGCTCTAAGTTAAATATTTGCTAAGTAGATACCAAGTGTAGAGATCGAGCTTTGCCTCTCTTTACAGTCAGTGTAGGAAAGCAGGCACTTTTATAAACAGTTGTTTATTGGACTTGCTTTAGGTAGTAACTTAAGAAGATAGAAATTATGCTTCCAAATGCCTATTTTTTCCCATTGAATACTGTTTAGGAAAATTCTTTGTGAATACAACGTAAGAGTGCAAGTTGAGCAAGTCTGGAAAGTTAGGGATTTTCCCTGTCTTATCAATGTTATTTACTGCTCAAATCACAGGTGAACAATCTATTTCTAATTTATTGCCAATTATCTAATAACACATCCACCAATATTTTACTTTTATACATACAACCACAATGCTTGACTTCCTAACCTCATGTGTCTTCTAAATCATTAAAAAACAAACAACAAAAAAAAAGCATTTACGTGTTGTTTGTGTGTATTTTCCTGTTTGTTTTGGCATGCTGAAAAACAGAGGAGCCCAGGGAAAGCTCACTCATCCTTTGCAAACTTACCACTTTGCTGCCAATATTTGATCTCCAATCTTACATCTTGTTTATTTTGTTTGTGGTGAATTATCATTATGGCATTGTGCCTTTTGAACAGACTTCATTGATACAAAAATGTGCTCCAATCTGGCCAAGTGAAAAATAAGTAATATCCTCTAACAATGACTCCAGTGAGTGTACTTTTCGGACACTTTTTTAAAAAAAATGAGATGGTCATAACTCCAAACCGATGAATATTCAGGAGTGTAGCCACTGTCAGTCCAAAATAATTTGCAAGTTAATAAAAATAAAAAACAGTTCTTGATCAGCTTTTGATTGTGATTTTTAAAGTGATCCAAGCACCTCATGTACAAGACCAGATTTGTAATTTGCTTACTGGACTACAAGTAGGCATACATCTCTTGTGGCAAATCTCAGCTAACGTAGTGAGGACTTTTAACAGTGCAGAAAACATAGAAAGGCATGCAAATGGTGTGCAGAAGAAAGACATTACAAAAAATACATTAAAAACAGTGAAATTGTTCAACACAATTAGTAAGGTGTACCAGTAATTCCTCTTTACCTCTATGTAATGTACAGTTGAGAATTCAACAGGTGTTTGAAAACAAATCAAAACAACTGTCCCAAATCCCTTTTAGTTTGTTTGAATATACATTGCAATTTGTAGTGATGTATTACTCTATTTCCACAACACACAGTAAGCATATGTCATGGAATATATTAATTTAGTTTTTCATTCAATGGAACAATACAACAGTCTGTCAGGTTCTCTTACTTTAAGGAGACTTTTCAAGAGGTCTGAGTTCAATCCAAACCGTCCACGATTCAGGCTGATTGTCAGACGCTCTGGTTAAAGTGAACTCTAGTGATATGGAATCTAGAAGCATCCCTCAGATTAAGAGAAGGAAATGTCTTTTTTTTTTCTTTCCACCTTAGTTGCCTCATGCTCCAGACTTACTTGTCTCATCTTCTTGGTGATGCATAATGGAGCAGGGAGGTTATGGCAGGTGGTGTCAAAACCATTGCTCCAATCCCAAAAGAGGATGAAGATACTGTCCATATCATACCTAAGAATAAAGATGAAGGTGACAATTCAGTCCAATCCTAAGTACTTTGTAGAGAGCATGCATCTAATTTTCACAGCCTGGTTACAGACAGCTGTAATGATGTACAAGAAAATGAAAAAAATTAAAAAAAAAGGAAAGAAAAATAATTTAAGAAAAAAGCACACTTATTTAGTATTACCTTTACGTGCAATTTATGATTAGGCTTCACTGATTTACAGTAAAATTATGTATTTCTAAGGATAGCAGGAAGGTCTGATTCTAGTAACTTAATCAAAAATAAACTGCATTAATTTAAATTCATGCTCTAGGGTTTAGGACAATACCTGTCTGTCAGCAATTACTCAGATATTTGTATGGGGAATAAATAATTTCATATTTACTACCTGTGAGATCGATATGTGTATGTACGTGTATTCTTCTGAACCATCTGGCACCAGCTGACCTCCATGGGATGACCAGTTAAGGCAGGCAGTAGAGTGGCTGAGCCAGATATATGAACCCTTGGGGTCCAATATTGTGTAACGTCTTAATTAATAACCAGGATGATGGGCCAGAATGCACCCTCAGCAAGTTTGCCGATGATAAAAAAATGGGAGGAGTGGTTCGTACACCAGATGGCTGTCCTGCCATTCAGAGGGTCCTCAACAGCGTGGAGAAATAGGCTGACAGGAACCTCATGAAGTTCAACAAAGGAAAATGACCAGTCTTACAACAGAGAAGGAATAACCCCAAGCACCGGTGCATGCTGGGGGCTGACTGGTTGGAAAGCAGCTCTGCAGAAAAAAACAACAGTGGCCAAAGAAGGCCAACTCCCAGGTCCAGGTCTGGGCTTTGCACTACAAGGGAGACATGGACATACTAGAGCCAGTACAACAAAGACCTATGAAGATGATTAAGGGACTGGAGAATGTCTCCCTGAGAGAGCTGGAACTGTTCAGCCTGGAGAAGAGAAGGGTCAGGGCATCTTATCCATGTGTATAAATACCTGATGGGGGAGTAAAGACAATGGAGCCAGGCTCTTCTCAGTGGTGCTCAGTGACAAGACAAGGTGCAATGAGCATGAACTGAAATTCAGGAAATTCCACCTAAACATCAGGATTTTTTTTTTTTTTTTTTTTTTTACTTTGAGGATGGTTAAAGACCCGAACAGATTTCTCAGCAAAGCTGGTGAGTTTTTATCCTTGGAGGTATTCTAAACCCAACTGAATACAACCCTGAGCGACCTCAGCCTTTCTTTGATTCTGTAATGAATGAGTTTTAATGATAAAACTGATGCATCCTTTAACACTCATTATTATTGTCCTATCCATAAAGAAAGAAATACAGAAATCAACGTGCAATGTATTTTTTGATCTGAAATATAGAGGATGTGAAAACTTCCAGGCAATACAAAGGGAACCTTGTCTGGGAGTATTCTTAAGTGATGACTGTAACAAAAAATCATTGTAATGGGTCTGGTTGGGATGGAATTAGTTTTCTTCACAGTAGCCTGTATGCTGCTGTGCTTTATTTTTGTGATAAAAACAATGGTGATATCACTTCAGTGTTTTAGCTATGGCTGAACAGTGCTCGTGTAGTGTCAAGGCTTTCTCTGTTTCTCATTCTGCCCCCATCCAGGGTGGACAGGGGGTTGGGAGGGCACAGCAGGACTGCTGGTGCAAAATGATCAGAGATATTCTATACCATATAACATCATGCTCAGCAATAAAATGGTGGAGGTGGTAGAGGGATTTTTTTTCTAAAGTAACCATTGGAGACTGGCTGGACATTACGAGGATGGTGGAAAGTGTTGAATGATCGCCTTTGCATCACTTGGGTTGTCTTTTTTTTTCCCACCCCCTCCCCTGCACTTATTAAGCTGTCTTTATTTCAAGCCCACAAGTTTTTCTTGTTTTTACCTTCCAATTCCCTCCCCCATCCTGCTGGGGGAAAGGGAGAGAACTGGGTTGGGGCTTACCTGCTGGCTGGGCCGACCCCCCACAATCATTTAGATCACTTAGATCAAACACGGATATGAACTCACATAGTAACAAAACAAGAATTGAGGCTAAAAGCAACAATTGTAAACATGTTCGGATTTGAAATTCTGCTATGTTAAGCAAAGACAGTAATACCATAGAGGTTTCATGACACATGGAGCTGTATTTTGTAGCTGCTAGAGTAAGATTAGTGATATAAATGACTCTCAATCATCCAGATTATTTAGCTATCATTCACAAAATTGCAGCAGTTCCAGAGTTGTGCTGTTTGAATATCTTATGATAGTATCCTATTTAATTGACTGCACACAACCTAAAAGTGGCAGTTTTGTAAAATTGCTTTTCATTTCACTTTACGTTTGTGTCTGAGAGACCACAGAGCTATGAACAAAAGGGCAGTGAGCATGGCTTGAGGAAAATTGCAAGAGATAGTCTTACTTCTGTTATCCCCCAAGTTTCATTGGTACTGCCTAACACTCACAGGGGAAACAAATTCATTAAAGAGTCATGGAACTTACATATTACTTAGCGTGAGTAGCCTACATGTTAGGTGGGACGAATTTGCTTCTTTTTGTCCTCTCATGCCTTTACTCCTTGCATCCCCCTAAATCACCTGTTTCCTGAACGGATGTGCAGCTCAGCTGTGAGCTCATTTGTTTCTCTTCACCCAGTGCCTGAGGCCAAAGGACCAAGTTGTATTTTTCAATTATGGACAATTGCAAGTGAGAAGCACTGCACGTGGGTCCATCAGTGCGGGACAAAGCTGGTTTTCCAAAGTGGGTTTCAGACAAAATATCTTACTGCAGAATTTTCTGTTTGAACTTTGCAGATACTGTGTTTTAAAAGTCACATTAAGAATATTTGAATATAAGAATATTCATTAATGCAAAGTACATTGCTATTGCACATAGGCCAGACACCAGTGCAAAATATCCTATTTTATTTAAAGGCTGAACCTGATGCCAGCTTTCTAGGCACTGGTAGAAGTGAAGACAAAGGTCTCATTTTCAGAAATGACAGAACTATTCTAACCAGATGCAGCTGGAACAGTACTGATTTCCCAGAGAATCCAGTAGTTGAAATTCAAGGAAGACTTTTGAAGATTTGGGCTAGAAGATACTAACCCCATTTGTCCCTGTTTTTTTTGTTTTGTTTTGTTTTGTTTTTTTTTAACTTGGAACTATCACTGAACAACATGTATCTAGGATGGTGGGCGGGTGTAGGACGGCTTCCTTACTGATACTGGTGCTGTTCCCTAATACAATAGCAAAAGGCATGTGTGCATCAGCTCCTGTACACTACCCTGCACGCACTAAGTGTTCACCGCTTTGAATGCTAGTTTGTGTTCAGCTCAGGATTTATCAAGCATTAGGTACTTTGCTTAGAATGAGCATTCGGAGATTAATTTTCCCATTAAAATTGATTTAATATAAACACTGTAGCATTTGAGTAAATTCATTGCTTTTTCTAACTCTTCTGCCTAACTGACTATACTACTTGAGACAATTTAAGAAAAAACATTGCACAGAGGGGCAAATCCACTGGCAGGAATTCAATTCTTTTTAGTCACCTGTATGTTCACCAGACATTCTTAGATACTTATGCAACTCTAACTGGTAAATTTGAAAAAAAATCAGGACCAAAGAGCTTTTTCTTGGCAAATGGTGAAGTTTTATATTTCACCCTTATAGTCATTCCTACTGTGCTTCCCTCAGTGGTAATGCTGAAATAGTTCTGAACTAGTAAAATAAACCTTTAAAAAGTTTCAAGCAGATTTTCTTGATTTAAAAATGATGATTTATGATTATGCGAACTAGGTTTAATATGCATTAGGAATTCAAATGCTGTTGCAATAATTTTTTAGTAAAAGCTGCTTTTTAGAACTACCTTTGCACATTCTCTCCACAAGCAATAATTCTTCATCTATAGAGTAATTTATTTCTTCTGGTTTTAATATGTTACAGATGAATGGTTGTATGTCTTTCCTGTTAGAGCATTACAAGACAGGCCACTTTTGCATTAGGCTGGTACTACAACAGATACCTGTGGTGCTCTTCATGGTTCATGTGGTACTAATTTAAATGGGAAGTTGCACATATTTCATTGAAACACTTGGTAAAGCCAGCTTTCACAGAAGGGTGCAAATGATGGACTGTTCTCTGTGTGCAGCTGAACTGCTCTAAATGTGTCAGTGAGGGTTATGGATCATTTCATTCACCCATCAGCTCTGGTCCGCTGTGTGTACAAATCACAGTATAGTGTCATCCAACAGAACATTCCTGACAATACTAGAACATTTATAGTACTGCCATTTTTAATAGGAGTTCTGCAACCCTGTTTAAATAGTATTACTTCTTTAACTCTTTATACTCTGAATTTGAAGTCTTTTTTGGCTTCCCTTTCTGTTAGTTGCAGTGTCCCCAGTTTGGACACTTTGCTCAATTTTCTTGGCTTCCTAGCTATTGAGAAAGGAAATAAGAGACACTGAAGGTTAAAAATAAGTTGCAGCTAGGACCTACATTTGAGAAACTTTCCATGTCCATAGATGGTATGTTATATTCTGTGTTTTTTCCTTAACAGTGATCTTTGGATAATTTAATATCCCCAGAGCATACAGTCCCTTTAAATATCAAACAGTCCACCCTCATTCTCTGTCAAGAATCGATTGAAATGATGACAAATGTTACATGATTAGTGAACCCTTTGTCTTTCCGTTGTCAGGATGAAAAATATTTTTGGCAGTTGCAGTATAGTATTTTCCCATTACCTAGACTTTAAAGCTGAGAAAAGAAATAAACTTGCTGAAATCTGAAGGAAACTTTGTCAGTGGCTTCATGTCATGCATGGGAGAAACTGCAGGAAAAAACCTAGTATCATTATGATTACTATTAAAGCAAAGGCAGGTATTTGTATTTAGGGAGTGGCCAACTGTTTTAGCTCTTCCTTCTTTTGTGTTACTTCTCCTGTGTTAGAAATGATCCCTCCTAATCCTCCACAATAGACTGACAGAACTTGCACGCAGAAATGGTACTAATCAGACATGCAAGCATAGATATATTCAGGCTTCCCTTTAATCTGTAACTGTCATTCAAAACCAAGGGTTGTGAGTATTCATTTTTTCCTGAAGAACTGATGACTTACCTAGGTACAAACGAGACGTTCACTCCAGTGACGTTAAGGTACCTTACTCAAAGTATTGAAGTTATAAGCTCTTGGTAAACCAAAATCTGCAGCCGCCAGAGGCTGACAGGCTCCTAACTTGGAATTTCTTCTGTATGGACTACAGGAAGACTCATCATCTACGCTGGGCACCAAAACTAGGTGTTTAAACTTACACAATAAGAATATCTCCTAGTTGGTCGATTATGGATTTAGAGGTCTGTATTTAAGAAATATGGTTTGACATGGTTTAGTCCAAATCTTGACAGCTCGTAGCCGCCCACATCAGTTTACTATGTCATAGCCCTTCAGAGAGTGGCTAATTTTGGACCCATGTTACTTTGCTTGAACATACCTCATTTCTGAGTTTATACCTGGCACTGTCATTCTGCAGATCTCCTAGATATATGGAGAGGGCTCTGAAAGCAGTACTCTTAAACAAAACAAAACTGAAACCAGCAATAATTTTTTAGTCGAACAACATGGGATTTTTCCTGAATGTGACTAAGTCTTTAAATCCATTGTGACTGAAGATAATAACACTAGAACAAATTATAACACCATTTTCATCACTTGAAAGCAAAGATCTTGGATCATCACTGGTGACCACTGTACGTGTAAGGATATTGACCATTGAATATGGGTTACTTATTCCCTTCTAGCTGTTGTAGAGAGTACTCCCTTGTGGACAACAATAACAACTAAGTCAACATTTGCATTGTTTTTACTGTTTCAAACTACACCTCATGCTCATGATGCGTACACCTATTACCAGCACACCCACAAATATAACTATGAGCTTTCATGGATTCTTTTATTATTATTTTTAATTTATCACTGCTAAGATTTAGCTTAGACCTTTCACAGAAACTGAATATTTTTAGTGCTTTTAGGTATCAGATTGGAGGTAATTTGGGAGGCCACTCTCCACAGCCACATAGTGACATCTTTCTTCTCTCTTGTGGGCTGCAAAGGCAGCTCAAGAGGTGAATGAAATAGGAAGAGGTGGGCCAAAAAAGCTTAATTCTTTTTTTGGTAGTGTGGTTATGTTGCAACTGATGATCATGCAGATTCCTGAATATCTACGTTTCAGTTTAAGGGCCAAGTTCTGCAAGGTTCAAGCAAAATTCCTTACATCATATTTAAATTAGAGGTAATTAATAAGCTTTTTGTTTGACTTGGTAGTATGGTATAATTAGTCATTGCATGCTCTAAATCCAGCAATAGCTCTTGCTTTTAAGCTTTTGATTTTTCTATACATTTAAAGTTAGTTAAACATTCATTTGCTAAATGCATTTCAAAAAATTCACACTAAAGAAAGAAAGTTATTAAGTTTGCTGTACAAATAGTTTTGAATTTAGTCTTACTTTTATGTATATGATTGATAGAAAGTTTTCTCTTCTTGCATTGACTTCAGTGACAGCAGTGTGAATCACTATTTTTGCCTATGTAAATTAATGAAACTCCAGCAGTGGTATCAGTAAGCCTGTCAACATAAAATAACTAAAGAATTTGACCATCTTTATGTCTTTTGGCCCTATGAGATTATTACTGGATCTTTTTTATCTTTGCTGGCAACATCTCTTGTCTCTGAGCTAGAGGGCAAGGGTCCACTCTTGGCTTTTGCAGATATGCATGCTGTGTCATGGAGACACTCCAGCTTTTCTGTAAATAAACCCTAACAATAACATTCATCTCCCCTGTAAGTGAAAAGAAAAGCTGTTATACTTTCCAATTTCTGAAATTAAAGTTGACAGACAATGGCGATATGCTCTGAATATATGATTGAAATTATTTGCAAGATTAAAAACCGTAAATTACTCCATTGCATACCATGTGTAAATAATGTTTCTTTGTGCCCCTTCTTGCAAGACTGTATGTTTGGGAACAGTCACTTTTTCTTTAAAAAATATCCATTTGTTAAAAATGAGACGTGATTTCTTGCCAGGGAAGCTGACAGAGAAAAAAAAAAAAAAAATATGGTGATGGAGAAGATTCTTTTCATCTGCTTCTGAATGATCACTGTGTGATGCTGCTTCCTAAATTCCCTAGCTAAAAGCCAGCCTCACTGCGTAAAAATTACTCATATCCATTTCCCAAATTGAGTAATGGCAAGCAGAGATTCTTGGAATATGTCTACACCCCAGAATGAAAGGCTGTATTAGACGTACTCTAGTGCACTCTGAGCAAGTTGGTAAGTCTGCATAGCTAGGATATAAGCGTGTGACGCAGAACCTATAAAACCACATTAAAGTAGCATAGCCCTGACAGACAGGACTAATAAGCCCATATGCAGTGCCTCCTGCTCCAAAGATAATCCACTCCCAGATTGCTTGGGTGCCTCAGTGTGGGACTTCACACACAGACAGTCTTGTCAAATGCCACATAGGAATTTAATTCTTTTCCCTGGTTTCTGCAAAGGGTGGCTTATGGCTTCATCTTTAGACTTTAGATCAGTGTTGCTGGATATTTGAAAGGCTGTACAGAGATGGGGCAAATCAAGGAAAGCATGAAAGAAAATTTTGCTGAAAGGGGAAGTTCAGCACAGCCCTCTGGTGCTTCTGCTTCTAAATGGCAGTCTTTTTCATGGGGAGCTCCTATTTAGGCTGCTTGCAGACTCGTGATAACTATGATTTTTCCTTAACTGGATTTTTGTGTGTTTTCTTCAACCCCGTGTGTACCCATGTATGGTTCACCAAGTAATTGACCTACATAAACCCGTAGAGAAACATGATTGCCAGTGATACATGATTGTAAGAAGTCTGACATTATCTTGTAATGATTATTTGACAAAACATCAGTAATGCAGGTTGTATTTGACAAAAACAGTGAAGATGAAAAATGTGATGAAAACTTTAAGGATCAGGCCACATTTCACAAATAGTGATTGCTTAATTACCACTTACCCATTGACCAACACGTCTCTAACAATGAGCATTTGTTTTCAAGCGAACGTTGCGAGTTCCAACTTGATTAGCAAAACATTAAATGAGTTTTCCCTTTCCTGTATTACAAGTGTTCATTTTTGAGCCCGAGTACATCGTATTCCTACATCTCACGCAGTTATGCAATGTGCAGGTTAGAATTAGTGGAATTCCTAAACCATGAGAGAATTGCAAACTCTTTTCCCATTGATATTCCACAAAGGAAGTGAACTTAGAAACTAATGTGGTTTGCGGGGAAACCCTGAATAGAGGCCTTAGTGGAGTTCAGTTTTCAGGAGTTGGCATGTTGTTCAGTTTTGTCCAATTATCAATAAATAAGAGGGATTAGCTGCTGGTAATGGTGCAGTGGACAAAAGATACAGGTCACATGCAGTGAATTCAGAAAAGTGAGAGTGTACTTAGGAAAAAAAGCTTTTCTAAATTAGCAATAAAAAGAGATGATTAGGTTAACTGTTTAGTTTCTAAAGTAGATAAATCCTGATGATATGAATTCACTGCTGAATTATACCCTGAGTGATATGTCAAGGTTCATCTAACTTTCATCTTCTTACTACAAAATAATCATTTAGCTCTTCATCTCACTTGCTGCACAAAAAGCCGAGCCTTTGGAAACTGAAGAATATGACCTTGAGAACAAACCAAAAGAGAAGACAAACAGAAGAGAAGTGAAACTTCAAATGGTTAAATGTAGATTAATGATTTTAGAAGTCTAAATGTCACTCTGTCTATTCTCCTGACATTTGTCCTGAAAGGAAGAGTGAAAACGCTCGAGTCTTTAAGTACAAAATGTGAGCTTTAACGGAAGGTGTTCAGTATAGAAAGTATGTTGATTCATGTTATAAGCTGTTTCCTAGCTTTTATATTCCCTCTTTCAGTATCAGATTAAGCAATGAGGTAATCAAAGTTAATTAAGGAAAGTTTGGTATTTAGTTTAGAGATGCAGATGCTTTGAGACTGATATTTTACACTGTCCAGAAATCTGAGAAACAGTAGATCAAGAGTGAGTCATACTCACAGATTAATTTGGAGGCTCCGAGCTGGGGATGGAGAAGCACCTCCTACTGTGTACATAGAGTCTAGGCATCCAATAAATCTTTGCCACACTAGTTCTCCAAGTGAACAGCAGAGAAAGACACAGTAAGACATATAAGTGCTCAGAAACAAAAATTTTAGCCAGTGGAATATTATCTGAAATCTGACATTACACATTATGCCATTAACTGATAAATCCTATTGGATAACTCATTCACTGTAGAACATTGTACAAAAGTAGTTTCCAATTCACTATGTTTGAGTGAATAGGGAGGAGTGAAAAGAGAGATTATAGTATTTGCAATATATTTTCATTTTAAAATGCCAAGTTTTCTGCAAGCTGGCCTGCTGGACACTCTCAGTTTCTTTTCAGTACACGGAAATTGATATTTCAAGTTAGTTTAAAGCCCTAGATAACATGACAGGCACAGAAATGTCCACTGGTAGTTCTGTTGTTAAAAATAACCTGGCTTAGTCAGCTGCCTCTTAAACATCCTTTCACCGTGCTTGCGCGGTGGGTGCCAGAAATGGAGATACCTCTGTCTGCTTTGTCTATTAGTTTTTGTCAACAAGAAGGAAAAGAAGGAAAAAAAAAAAAAAAAAAAAAAAAGACATGGCTGGGCAGTTTGTTACATGAAGAAAACGAGCCCCCAGCATCCTATAGGTACTCTTTACATGCCTTCTGTGTTCCCAGCATAAACATTCGAAGTTTGAGGTTGTAGAGCAGATGAATGGCTGGGGGTACTAGAGCACAGCTCCCCCGTTTCTTCCCGTGGAGCTGACCAGAGCCCCTGCCATTAAGGGGCCATGTTGCTGAACTTCCAGCAGTTTACCACTTTCTTAATCAGCTACCATATGGTAATAAACCCAATGCACATAGCAAGGGATGTTGTTCATTTTTGATTAGAGGAGGTTGGAGACACATATTCCATTTTATGAACTGAAATACCTGCTGCAGTTGGCTTGTGGATTGTACTTTTCTCAGGTATATGGCCTGGAAAATGGCTGATCTGTGCCAAGTAAGTGATGTTTATCAACTTGCAGGTTTTTATGAACACAGGGGAGAAAAATGTGTATAATAGGATTATAAAGACTTGAATCAAATCCAGACAAACTGTTCTTGTTTTCTAATCTGCAAACACGTAAATACTGTTATAGCTCTGAAAGTAGAAAAAAAGTGTAACTTTCCAAATAAAATTCTATTAAAGTCTGCAAAGTTAATTAATGTAATAAATATGCCTGTGCTATATTACGTGACAAACCTAACACTATTCTTTCTTCCTATTTTCTTCCTGGGTAACTCACTACATCAGTATTCTAAGGCCTCGAACTTTATACAGTGCACTCACTTAACTATCACCACCCAAAGCCAAGTATTTCAGCATTACACAGCAGCGAGTTATAAACAAAAAGTGATTATGATTATATTTAGTAAAGTTTGGAGCCAGAATTTTCTATTGCAGTTTTATAGCAGAAGGTAGTATAAATTCCTTATTAAGAAGCTGTAATTACTGGAAGTGGCATACCATGTTTGTTTTACAAGACTATTATTGTTTAATAAAGGTGGCAATAGAGGAGATGAGTGAGAAAAGTTAATGACACACATAGTTGAGAACTAAATCCTCTATAAAATCTGCAGACCATACCTTGTGATGTCAACTAATCTTGTCACTTCTTAGTCATACACCAGTGGCTTGTAGAGATAGCTAGAGATGGGCTATTTAAAATAGTGGATATTCCACGAATTAAGTATCCCATGTATTTTGGAGAGGAAAAACTATCCTACTTAATGTATGTATTGAGGATGGGTAAATTACTTTTTTTCTGAGTTTCAACAACTCAAAGACCTAGACCGTTTCTTACTTTCCTCTCTCCTTGTAAGCCGATCCATTTCATATAAAGAACCATGCTTGGGACTGCAGCCAAGTCATAAATACCAACATTTATTTTTCTTCCCCTTTTAAGGAGTAAAAATACAGCTCATCATATTTGCCAGTGGTTTTTGGTGCTTTTGTTAGCTGAACAATGTCAGCTAATGGTCCACTCTGTGATAGATTCTCATTGTGCAACATTTTCCCCCATCAAGCCAGTAGGACCCTGCTGAGAAGAGTGTAGAGCTCATTACAAGTAAAGGCATCCAGATCTGGGGCTGCTACCAAAAATCTCTCGCTCACTGGCTCGTGGTGTCACTGGCAGGCTGTCTCTGCAATAAAGAGAAGGTGGCATCCGTCTGTGAACTTCCATCTGTTTGTTAGGAGGGTTCAGGGCATAGTTTGGTGATCTACAGGTACAAAACAGAAAAGAGGACGAAGATCTGAAGTGTCTAATGAGAAGTGGTTACATTTCAGTTCACATCTGTATCCCAATTGACTGATGATTTCAGTCATATGAAATCCAAACTTTGTTTCCAGTGGCTCCTAAAGTCTCAATAAATGAAGTTTTGAATTCAGTGTTTCTACTACCTAAGTTTCCCAAATATTATCCTTACTAATGGGATGCACGTCATGCCATAGTTTGATTACTCACTTTCTGTTATTCCCTATTCTCAGATGTGCTAAATCTGACCTGTACTTTCACTAGACTTGCTGTTCAAAATTTCACATTAATTTTTTTGAAGTTCATTCTGACTAACATCACTGAAATGTGGTTCAATATTCATTAAATATCTAGTACATTGACAATATTTTTGTGATTTTGTGATAGTGACACAAATAATCTATGATTTTACCCTGTTCTTGACAGGGCATGCTGGACTATATGCCTACATGGAAGATAGTCGATGCCTTGGCCTTAGCTACTGCCGGCTATCTCTGCATGGGGAGCAAGAGAATAGAAATGTAATTTCTTCTTCTTTGTTGTTGTTATTATTGCATTTGAGAAGTTATTAAATGTTTGTTGGGCCTTTTTGTTTTTACTACTCTGGTGGTACACACCATTAGCAGTGTCTAGATCTTACTGTGTTAAGAAATATTAGCGGTCATACATATGCAAGTAGCGGAAGACACTTGCACACTTAATTCTCCACAACAGTCTTGGCAAGCAGTAGTTTTGTTTTATCTTTACTATGAGCTTCATTTCCATCTCTGAAATCTCCTCTAAGATCTGGGTTAAATGAAAGGCAATAATAGGATCTCTGCTTCAAAAAGTGTATGAAAGAAGAAACAAGCAAAGAAAATACATATAAAACAAAAAGCAAGGTAACAGACACACACTTGGTTTTGGTTCCATGTGCAACACTATGATCCTAATGTGCTTTTCTGCTCATTTGTTTAGACAGGGACAAATTATTTTAGGCCATATTCTCTCCCATACACAGAAGACAATGACACCTGAGTATATGAGGAGTGTAATAGAACAACTAAATTATTTCCGAGTTAACACATTAATTGTTGTAAGTAGAAGTGCAGAATTTACTGCTCTGGGCTTTAATTTATTGCTCAGTATTCTTTTTCCCTTATAACTGTCTGTGGTTATGTATGTGGTTATGCACTGACATTCTGTTGTATTTTATCTAACTTCTATCTTACTGTAATGTAAGTAAGGTGTAAAGAGCCAAGCTTAGAGAGTGTGAACAGAGCCAACCCAACCAAAGTTTTTCCCCAGAGCTAAAATCAAAAATGATAAGGATAAAATCAGAAATAATTTTTCAATGAGTTTTTTTATTAAAAAGGACATAAAATTGCTTTTTAAAAATTTAAGTAAAAATTCAAAGTAGTGAGTTTTCATTAAACCTGTTTCAATAAAAACTATCAGGCACTTAAGGTGCCTGATAGCAGCCTATGACCACACTGCATTTCATGCATCACCTCACATATCCCCGTCCCTCAAACCCTTGCATCACCTTTAGCAAACACCTTCGAGCATGTGCATTTCATTTATAGCAGAAAAACATCCTGTGCGCCCACTACACTGCATCGCTATGAAAGATTTGCAAGCTGTGGATAAGCATACTGTGACTGCTGTGGTATTTGTGAGGCTGGAAGAGAGAAAGGAAGAGCAGAAGGCTTCAGAGAGCTTTAGGTGGGAGAACTACCGTATTCTCCCCTCATCAGTTAGTTAATCAGGGCAACGCAGAGGACTGATTCTCTGTGACTGCAGACCATCTGTCAGTCACTCGTGCAGCAGTAGAGGCTGCATAGAGCCACCACTGATGCATGTGTGAACAAGACAAAGGGACAAAGGACCCAAATGAAGTGAAAGTGTCAAGAAAGCTAAGCAAAGGTTCAGCTCTGAAAGTGCTCACTTCACCCTTGTATATGCATACAGAACAGTTCCTCAGCAACTTGATCAAAACCTATGGGTGTAAATAACCAAAATGGTAAAGCTTTCTGCATAGAAAAGTCTCTATTCCACTGTTTCTGAGCAACTGATGGTGCAAACAGGAGCCCTGTCAGATAAAGAGGACTAGTGTCAGATGAATTCCTACGCAATGGGCACAACTCTCCGTCAGAGCGCAACAATTCCCAAACTCAAGATGTGGAACAGGGTGATGGAAGTCCCTGATAGATTGGTGCTTTCTCTTAGAGAAGATCTGCAGGTCTGCAACCACACCAGATATTGTACTGCTATCCTCAAGGACATGAGAAAAGGATCTTTTTTTTTTTTTTTTTTTTTTTTTACTAGTGATGTCCTTCTTCCATCCACAGAGCCATCTTTCAGTTCACAGAATTGCGGAATCACAGAATTGCAGAATGGTAGGGGTTGGCAGGGACCTCTGGAGATCACCTAGTCCAACCCCTGATAGAGCAGGGTCACCCAGAGCAGGTGGCACAGGCCAGCATCCAGGCAGGTTTTGAATATCTCCAGAGAATGAGTCCCTACAACCTCTCTGGGCAGCCTGTGCCAGGGCTTTGTCACCCTCAAAGTATAGAATGTTTTCCTTATGTTCAGATGGAACTTCCTGTGTTCCAGTTTGTGTCTGTTGTCCCTTGTCCTGTCATTTGGCACAATTGAAATGAGTTTGGCCTCATCCTCTTGACACTCACCCTTAAGATATTTATAAGCATAAGTTTATCGTCTTGTGTTGGCCACCTTATACCTGTCTCCTGGAATACCTCTCTCTTGCACAGCTGGCTCCTGGCCTTCTTGTTGAAGGGCTGCTGTAGGCTGTAGGGAGGATTCCTATACATAAGGGATGGAGGACGTGAGTGGTGGTGCATGGTCCAGGCCACACTGCCTAGGAGGATACGTGCTGTTGGACGTAGGCACTTCAGGAAGGGACCTTGGCAGGCATGAGCTCCCAAGACTTTATGTGCATATACCCTACACCACACTAACAAACTATAGGTTTTCCCTTATTGTCCCAACTGGGACAGGTTGTTTTCAACAAAGTGCACAATCAGGGAAAGCCTTAAAGTATGGTCAGCCTGTTCGTCATCGGCTGTGAGCCATGGGGTTTACTTGATGTACTATACACACTTAGAGTCCTAAAGATTCTTCAGCATAAGGGATGCAGGTGTGTATGTGTCTGAGAGAGGATGGAAGTTTAAATGTGCACTTTCTTGCTCATTTCTTTCCAAACTTTTCCTGAGTTCCACCTCTTCTGATCCACTGATATGTGAACATATATATATATTGACAAATATTTTTTTATATATGTGTATGTATATGAGCATACATATATATGAAGGCTTCCCCTTCTGTCACAGTTGCATAAACAATTTATGAGTAAATTATATCCCTTTACTTAAAATCTCTGAACTCGGATGACCATGCATAAAAGGATGACTAACTATATCAATTGGTCTGAGAATCCTGTTCTTGTTAAATAGATATTAAAATAAATTCAAGATGCAATATTCCAATCTGAATGGTTTCAGCTGAAAAAAGATCCTAATGCTGGAAGTCTAAATAATGCAAAAACCCATCAGAAATAACCATTGTTGTAAATGGATCTGCACCTTTGGGAAACATCAAAGTCAGCATGTCTTTTCCTTTGAACTGTATTCTCTTTTATCATCCATATTTCTTCTATATGTTTATATATAAAAATCCAATATTATTAACACTCTGGCATCTTTCCACCAATATCATGAGTTAATCCAAGTTAGAGGAATAGCTCAATGAAATATTCTTTGGGGATATTACTGGGAGCAGTGGGTATTTATTTACCTTTTCCTTTCCAAAAGCATGATGGGAGAATTTTCAAATGTTTCCCGCAGAGATCTGCTTCCACTAAAATCCCTATTACTTCAGAAATTCAGACAAATTCTGATTGCTTCCAAAAATCAAGACATGAAAGTTTCTATTAGTGAAACTTTCCCTTACATATTCCTAGGACTGAGCGAGGAATATAAATATACTACAAAAAGTGAATTCAGAAGTTTTTCTTGTTTTGGGAATAACTATGGGTGGAGAAAGGCTGCATCACATGCCCAATAAAAATATATTCAGTAATGTCAACTCTCTACAGTGTTTGCCCAATAGATTGCTCATAAATATTAACATTAGTTCAGCTGTTTTCTCCATGCTAGTGGTACCATTTTTAGGGAATATCTGTAGAATGAAGGCCACATTTTGACAATCTATCAAGAAAATGATGCTAAAACTTTCAAATATTAACATCCTTAAAATGTAGATAAATATGCATTCCATATCCATAATCCCATTATCAATTAAACAGTATTGTTGAAGTGTTCCTTTATGAAGAATCTAAGAAAGTAAACTGCATCAATTTAAGGTCAAATTCTTCATAAAAAGCAGCAAGGTATCCCAAAGTGTGACTATTGCTCTCAAGAAATCCATCAAAACTCTATGTACTTATTTCTTTTTTCTTTTAAGCACATGTAAACGGATGAAAATAGGAACTAAATATTCAAAGGAAGATAAAATTGAATTGCCCATAATGCCTATAATGAATAAAAATAATACAATATATGAAAACAGTAATACCAAAACCAGCTAGGAATAATATTAACCATATCAAAAGTATGAAATTTGAACACACTGTCCGAGCTCGTCTGCCATCTTCGCATACCAGAGTTTTAGCAGGGCTGCTGCAAGCAGCTTACAGTTAAAAAGATCCATAAAACTGCCTGTGTAGCGATATTAAGGATGGGAGTCAGTCGAAAATGTTGTATGACAGTTTCCCCTTGTTCTCTTGTTTTGCAAATCTCTTTTCCCTTGATAAGGAGTATTTTGGACGTGCCAATTTAGAATAACCTTTGTAAGTCATTCTGTTGGGAAGTCACACTTTTGTTCAATGTTTGGTTGTGAGCAATCTATCAGTCCGGATCTGCGGGGATTAATGAGTGGAAACATACAGAGCATGCAGAGCAGTCTATCATCACAAATAGAGCTTTTGACTCTGAGAGCCCGGAGAAAATGGTATTCTTTTTCATAGCATAAAACACGCTCTCTACTATATTCATTTTATTTCTCTCTGCTAGAGGATGACAGGCAGCAGGAGCTCACACATCTTGCACACCCCTGTTACAGGTTTTACTGCACATCTTTAGGACAGCATGGTGACAGTGGCATCTCTATTGTTCCCACAAGCCCGATACTGGTCACAAGGGAACATCTCCTTTGTGATGGCCTGTGAAACACCAATGCTTTCTCCATGCCAGTAAGTTAAGAGAATAGCAAGTACTCCCTGTGCTATGCAGCTAAGCTGGACGTCTTAGAAGATCCTTCTTGCTCTTACTTTCATTTATTTCCTGACTCCACCCCTTCTGTAGTATCATAGACAAAATCACCCATGAAGACACAGCCTGTAAAGGGTGATACTGCTAACAAACTCTTAATGAGACTTCCTCTGCGGACAAAAATATATATATATATAAATACAGAATTTCCTGTCTAGAGTTACCTGTGCTGGCTTTATTTTTGCTCTTCTGAGCTTTGAATAGCCTCAGTTTGTGGTTCTGAGATATCTGACTACAGATACCTCTCATTACTTCTTGACTGGCAACATTTTCTTCAGCTCAATCCAAAAATGTTGTCCAGAAAAGCTTCACTCCTCTAGAAGACTGCATACTGTTCACTGCTGGGATGCCTGGGAATCCTTAGGGTGTAAGCATAGTATCCAGTCATGAGCTGTTAAATTACCTGTATTTCCCAAAGGATGATGAAAGGTATTTTTGATATTTCCTTTATACACCTATGTGTGTATGACTACGTGTTTTTGTTAACTAGAGCCACGAGTTTCTACTTTGTTGCTGTCTTTCTCTATTATCTACTACTGTACTGCTGCTCCTCAGTGTAGAGTTCTTTGATATAATCATCTTTTTACTTTTAGCTTTACTACTGTGTATTTATTTATTTTCTGTACAGGTTGTCCTAGCACATATACCCACATATAAAGTAATAGGTACACTTGAGTCTAAAGAATAAAATCCAAATGACATGAATTAATCTGCATATAGTGAAATCAGGCAATAATTCAAACTGAAAAGAAAATGACCATAGAAATCTTTGTCAAATGCCTTTTATTTTTTTTTTTTCCCCCCCACAGGAAGATATGAAAAAGAAGTTATACATTTATGGGAATGTTCCTTAGTAAGGGTAATAATATAAGAAGGGGAAAAAAGAAGGATCATTGATTCATTAGAAACTATTTATCTTTCTTATGAAATATGAAAAAAGAAAGTGAAAGAAAACACAGTAAAATCTCATTTACTCTGAAAAAGCATAGACTCGTCAAGGATATTATCATCAGGATTTAAATTTTCTTCCACAGTTAACTGGATTTCTTTTAGGCTGAAAAAGAATGTCAAAGCATCATTAAAATAAAACATCACTTTAAAAAAAAAAAAAAAGGAAAAAAAAAAAGATTAACCTTAATTCTTCTAGGATGATTGTGACCATTAAAAAACACATTTGGAGGGCAAGGTCAGCAGCTTCCTTGTTTATTTTGGATGATCTAAAGGAGGAAAGAGTAAAATAGGTACACATCATTATACTTTAATACTTAAGGATTATTATTATTTCATTTTCTCATGCTTAAAGAATTCTGACTCTAGGAATCTTTAACTAGAAGTAAACATTATGGAAGATTATAAGACAGATACATATTTTTCACACTTCAAGCAGATTGCAAAGATTCAGCAAGTTTTGTTTAGCGTGCATTTTTAATGTGTGTCTTAATTCTGAAATAACATCACCCTTTGTCAGATCCCAGAAAACTATCACTAGAAATGGTGAGAAGGGCAGAACAGAAAGATGATTTTGTGGGTAATCTCCCAAAATACAAAGTATGATGGCTTTCCCAATGAAATCTTCCTCCATATTCTGGAGACAGTCATGGTAAGAACGGGTGAGTAGGACTCAGCAGGTGGTTAGATGTTAAGACAGCATTGCAGAACGAAAACTTTCTTCAAAAGGATTTTTTTTTTTTTAAGTTTTTGGACACTGCCACAAATGTTAGGTCACTTAACTGACCTTGCAGTCTCCAACAGCAAGGTCAGAGCACATAACGGTCCCAGCACCTTTGGTCTTGCCTCTCTATAATGTCACTGTTAAGGATACCACACCTGCAGTACCTCAGGACATCAGCTAGATCAGGAGTAAGACAGGACTGGAGCAGATGCTGTGCAACTGAAGAAAAAAGGGATGTTTTCTACCATGTAAAATGTTCGAGTGTGGTTTACTAATCCTACTGAGAAATACCTTCCTTTGAGTAACTGCTCTGACTAGAAAATGTGTGAAGCACTACCAGTTCAACATAATCAGGGCCATAATCTAAAATTAGATGCATACATTTATGTGTATATGTGTGTGTGTGTATATATATAT
>KL280397.1:9774-21477 GCA_000699545.1 Podiceps cristatus | reverse complement strand
CCTCGAGGAACCCCAGCTTTCCCCTTGGATAGCTCAGCATTATTCAAATTCCTTCCCAAAATGAGAAGTGAGGGGAATCTGAATGATGCATTTTGAAATGCACAATGTGTAAGAAGAAAGACAAAAGAGATTTTTCTAATTCTTTGCATGGCTCCCGTTGAAAATTTCCATGACTGCTGTGGGTGTTACCATCCCCTGTTGAAGAGCCATCGCCCTCCCAGGGTCCTAGGTCCTTCTGCAAGCCCAGGGCCTCCTCTCCAGCCCCTTTCTTGCCCCAAGAGCCATGGGGAGGCATTCGCTGGCTCTGGGGGAGGAGGGAGACATGGCCCAGGGGAAAGAGCTCCAGAGGGGTGACAAACAAGCGGTATTAATTTCCTGCTATGGAAGTTCCTACCAAAGATAAGGGGACTTTAAAGGCGAAACTTCTCACGCAGAATGTCGGTGTGCTGGCAGTCACGGTCTCTGCCAGGCCCCTCTCATACGGATGTTTTGCAAGGCTGAATGGGTCACCACTCACCCCAAGCCTGAAGCCAGCTGACGACTGGTTTGCCACACTCAGCTGGTGCAAAGCCTTGAGTACGGGGCGCTGTGAGAGGGGTGGAAGATAACAACATCCTTGCATTTCCAATCAGTGTGGAGTCTCAAGCGCTTTCGTCTCTCTCTGCAGGGCGGACCCGCCTCTCGCCATACCAGCCTGGGGAGGTGATGAGCTGGGAGGTTGTTCAGACTCTCCCAAATTCATAGAATCATAGAATCATAGAATTGTCAAGGTTGGAAAAGACCCTTAAGATCATCAAATCCACCTGTTACCCCATCACTGCCAAGTCCATCTATACCGTGCCCTCAAGCACCGCATCTCTCCGTTCTTTAAACCCCTTCGGGGGTGGAGACTCACCCCCTGCCCTGGGCAGCCTGTTCCAATGCCTGACCACCCTTTCGCTGAAGAAGTTTTTCCTAATATCTAACCTAAACCTCCCCTGGCACAGCTTGAGGCTGTTTCCTCTCGTTCTATCACTCGTTACTAGGGAGAAGAGACCGCCCCCCACCTCGCTACAACCTCCTTTCAGGTAGTTGTAGAGAGCAATAAGGTCTCCCCTCAGCCTCCTCTTCTCCAAACTAAAAAAATTCAGAAGGGAATAGGGGAGGTTTCATCCCAGAAGCAGCAATCCCGTGGTGGCCTTATCTGTGCTCAGCAGGAGCATCATCCCCCTGTTCGTGTACAGCCTCCATCTGCGTGCTGCTCTTCAGGTAAAGAGCGTCAGGAAATATTCACAATGTGTTCCCACGGAACACTATAGTTTGCGGGGTTTCCACGGTGTGACTCTGCGCTCACTTCCAAGTGGGGAGAAGCAAGCACAGAGCTTTCTCCATCAAAATGGGTGAAAATGGCCCAAACCAGGCATGCAGCGGTTTGCAGACCAGCTCATGAGGCTCCCGATGCAAGCCTGCGGTGGGTGAGGGATCTGGGCCCCCCAAGGTAACTTCCCCGGCACAAACACCACTTCCCATGCCCCATCGCCCTCCTGCATTTGCCTGCATGCCCCTAGCCCTTGTCTGGGACAGAGCAAGACTGCGTTCAAAGTGGGTGCTAAGATCTCCATTTCCCACAAATGGCAAGGCAGACCCCTGTTCCTTCCCTCCCTTTGATTTGCCCATATCGTCACTGGATGTTTCTGGTCTGCTTCTGCCTCAGCCTGGCCAAAAAAATGCACCTAATCCCTTCCAGGGCCAAGAGCTGGGCATCCTTGCAGGCAAGCCTCTGCTCCACCCCACGGGACCTTGCGGGGGCACTGACTAGAGGTGGGTACAGAGGCACCCGAATGCTGATTGTGTCTGCAGTGACGGGGAGGCAGCCCTGAGCCCCTGCGCTGGTGGGGGGGATGCTCAGTGGGGCGATGGACCTGGGCTCTGCCTCCGGTTCATGGGAGATGACTACTTTTTATAGCTTCTTTTTGAATTCCCCTGTTGCTGTAGACAGCACAGTTCCTGCTGGGCAAGAAATTTAACAATTTTATTAAGAACTGGGTGAAAAACCCTGACGTTATCAGGCTGAAGGCAGCCGCAGTGATGTGTCGCAGCCGGGGGAGCAGGTCAGACAGGGAGGGGACCTTCCTGCTGCTGCTGCATGTGCAGTGACACGCGGGCGCAGGAAAAGGAAAACAAAGCAAATTTAAGGGAGTGAGAAGAGGTTGTGTACTCCCTTGTTCTGTGATTTGCCGTACCAGATTTTGTTACCGTAAAAGCTGGTTTAAAGGAACTCTAAATCTCAGTTTTGGAGTTTTAGAAAGCAGGCACTCTCTATTGCGGCGCTGGGCGCGCAGGGGTCTCTCCTCCTGATGTGTGCCCTGAGTTGCTTAACTACAAAGATTATATGCAATCAAAATATACATATTCATTAGATTTCCAAGAAATAATTGTCATATTCATGTTGTTTCCTGGAACTCATTAATATATGTAAATGTCCATCACACGTGCATTTATACCCATCGGTGGTCTTTTGGGGTCCTCTGGTGGTCTTCGGTAGTCTTCCTCACTGTGGCCCCTGGTTGAACCCAGCCTTTGGACATGCTCAGTCCATTTTTGGCTTGGTTGCACAATTCCACTGATACAAACCCAGCTTATTCTAGCACACCCTCCCCGTCCATCCTACGAAAATCCTCCCTATCTGTTCTACTCAAGGATACAATGTCAGGACGTCCTCCCTGTCTGTTCTACTCAAGGATAAAATGTGGGCACATCCTCTGTATCTACTCACATAACAAGTTCTAAAGCCATCTGTTCACAAATATTTGAAATATTTGATAATTAGTTATACTGCTCCAGGAGAAGGAAACCTGATGCTCTTTTTTTTTGAGCTTGGTATCAATTTCAGAGAAAAAAATGGGAACACTAAAAACCCCCAGTATTTCACATGAAATAATTTTACATGGCAGGGAAAAGGTAATGAGATTACTCTGTAAAATGAGGTTACCGTTGCACTTGATTTGGAATATTTTAGCTGCTAAAACGTTTTGAAGAGCTGAAATAAATGACTGCCCAATAGTTTCTGGAATAAAGACAATTGCTATTTGCTGCTGGCAAGATTACCCTTTGGTCTTTAAAACTGTGGTTTGTTTAAATACGTGACAGAGATTATAATTTGGGGTGTCATTTTTCTAGGGAAAAGCTTGGAAAGCAAACACAACCGTCTTCCATATATGTACATGAATGTTCAAGACAGATTAAACTCACTTAACTTAAGGTATCTTTTCCTGAACTAGTCCTTTCAGGCACCAGTGGAGGAAAATGAGCACTTTCAGGAGCTATTAATGTTTTACTGCGGACAGCAGCTCCTTCCCCGACCATGCCCTATTTCTCTGCTGGCTGTTGGGGGATGAGGAGGATCGGAGGATGCTGCCTGCAGCCGTGTGGGTGAATCTGCTGCGTTTGCAGCTTGACAGACTCAACGATTTCTGTTCACTCACCTGCAGTCCTGCCACCAGAGTGGACGGGGCAGGAAAACGCACAGTGTGCATCCCTGCTGCACTGCTCACCAGGAGAAGGCGCGGATGCCGGTGGACCTGCCCTGCTGCAGCCCCCGGCATGGCTGGACCCCTCCAGCCAGGACCGTGGGGGCAACGGCTGTGTCAGACGGGAGCCCAGCCACGCGCAGCTTGTGGCTTTCAAGGGACTGACTTAGGATGCCCCACTTCAGATGTCAGCCCTCACGTCCACCAACCCCCAGTGCCCTGTTGGAAGCCAAGCCGGTCTCTAGGGGTTGCACTGGACTCTGTCCGGTTGTGGGTTGTGCTGATGCTTTCTGCTGCTGTTCTCTGGATGTTTACACTGTCGCTCTCATTGTTGTAGGTGGGAAAAGGTGCGTATGTCTCCCAGAGGTGCTGCTCTTTGGGCCTCCGGCTTCGCTGGCTGTGCTGTCGCCGTGCTGCCAGACCCTACCTTGAAGGTCACCCGTGTGCTTTTGGCGAGCCTGTTCATCAGGCAGCATCTGGCAAGTGCCACGCCAGCATCGGGTAACACTGGCGAACAGATACGGTGAGGGACTGGCACAGACAATTTGCCTCTCTGGCCTTCTCGTGCCTGGCTTGCTTGGCAGCCAAAATGCAAGCTTCCAGGGTGCAGACCTCTGACTCGTGTTTGTCTCTGCTTTCATTTTTATGACTTTCCTGATCAGTGTTTGCCTGACCTGATTTTTCGCTCCCCAGAGGGGCAGACTCCAGTCCCTCTGAAAGTCGTTCACCTCTGAATTTGAATTCCTAAAGTTTTCCCGGTGTCTGATCCCAGCAGTAATCCTCATTCTTCGTTTCTGACCTCCCCCTCCCTGTTCACAGTGATCTGCCAGACATTTGCAGGCTGTTATCCCATCTCCTTTCTAGACAACAAATAATTGCAGTATAAAGAAAGGGTTACCAGGTACCTGAGGTGGAGTGGGCAATTCAAGGTCGTGCCTGCAGCCGCTGCCTGGGCTGGAGCTCTGTGCTGGCATGGCCCTCGGCAAGCCGGATCCGCTGTCAAGGCACGGTGGTGGCTTGGTTCTTCCCCTGTTTGCTGGGTCCCTGGGATGCAGAGGGCAAGCCTGGTGCTTCTCCTTCCTGGTTTCTGCCCTTATGTGTATGGGGGTTGGCAAGAAGAAAACATTTTTAACCCACACCTTTAATATTTTTGTAGTGTCCTCCTGAGACTTGTTATCCCTCACTATCAGTAGAGAGAGACAGATATATTTTTTGGGGGAAGACACCTGAATTTTCAGCTTTCTCTTTAATTAGCATGTGGCTAGAGAGTACCCCACCTTTTCTTAAAAATATTCTCTGATGTGAAATCTATGAAATCCAAATTCCTCCCCATTTCTAACAGCCAAGAAGTGGAATGGCTCTTTGGGACAGCTCTGTTCTGTAGAAACCACAGTGAGAGAAATGAAAAGGAAATTAAAAGGCATATGCTGATAAGATGAACTTTCCACATGGGTTGGAAAGATCTCTAGCACCTGCAGGTGCCAAGACATGAGGCATTGTCTGACGGGAGAATGATTATTGGACTGGCTGACAGAAAACGGGTGTTTCTTCTGGCACACAAGCCCTCCTTAAAATTTGTCCTGGGTCCTGCAGACACTGAGATATTCAGGACTCTTGGACCATTCCCACAGAAACCGCATTTCCTCGTCACGCCCTCAAACGCTTCACGCTGTGGTCCATCGCATGGCAGAATGACAGCATTAACGTACAGGAAAGCCCCGGGTCGGTCTCCGCCAGGGTTGGTGCTCCCCGCTCCCAGGATGGACAGGGATGTGCCATCCTCCTCCCCGGCATCCCCCGCCGAGGGCCCGAGCTGCACAGCAGTGCCTGGGCAAGGCTTATCCCCCTACTGCCGTGGCTCCGCGCTGACTTCCCTGGGGATATCTTGTCCCCGTTTGTGGTCTCCCTGCCCTTCACACCGCAGGTCTTCTCCTGCCTGACCCCGCTGCGGCAGCAAGGACTGCCCGAGCCCCAAGGAGGCACTGAGGTCCGTCCCCCCGGGCTGGCATCAACGCCCCGGGAGCACGGGCAGCCCCCAGACCCGTGGAGATTCATGTGTCCTCCCTGCCCGTCCTGGAGGGATCTGACCTCTCTCTGGCAGCAGATGTTAAATCAGGAATTACCGCAATATTTCAGAAGCAAATCCACCTTCTAGAGCAACACGTTGACAGGGACTTGGGCAGGACCAACTGTGATTGCTGTTATTAATGGTATAGGCAGCATCCAAAGACTCGCTGGGTGTTTTCCAGGTAGGTAAAATCTGGAGCTCTGGCATCAAGGGCTCAGCACATGATGGGCAGGGCAGTTTGGCAGAGGGAGAGGATCCGTACTTATATATGACTGCTAAAAAAATAGAGAGGCACCTCTTTTCTGTCTGCCTGTATTGGTTACACATCATTTCTGAACATGAGGCACGACAGCACTGAAACAAAGCAAGAAATCATTGAACGATGAACATTTCACTGCAGGCCAAGTTACATAGAATTCATACTCCTTTGTTAAATAAAAAAAAAAAAAATACAATTATTTTCAATCATTTTGATTTGGTCCTGGGATGAAAATAAAATCATTAATTCATGTGATCCTTTATAATCAGATCCTTTTTTCTGCTGCATTGATGGATCTTCAAGGCAAAGGATTTTAAGACCATCTTTTAATTGACTTTTTTGCATTCTTTGAACAGACTATTGTTTCAGTTTTGTTTGTTTGTTTTGTTTTGTTTTTTCCACTGTCATGTACTTTAAAAATCATTTTGCAATAACAGTATATGAGAAATTCCGTTTTTTCCAGCTGATGCTAGTTAAGACTAGCAGTTCAGTCTGGGTAGAAATCTCTGCAGCCTTCTCTGTTTTGCAACGCCATCAAAGCAGCTTTGTGCTTGCAGCCACTCGTAGGCTTCATTATTTGTAGATCATTGACCATGAGTCAGGCAGACAGAGGAATCCCTCCCACGGAAGCACATGGCAGCATGAGCAAAACGCAGAGGCTGTTTTGGGAGGTTTCACTGGTATAACAAGGCAGTTTGCACCCCGTGGGGGATAAAACACTCCCTGACGTCAGACTTGCTCCTGCTGGGAGCCCTTCTCAGGCAGTGCTGTGCTGGTCTCCCCCCCAAGTCCTTGCCCTGGTCAGGAGAGGCAGCTGGTGCCCAGGCAGGGAGAGAGTGAAAACACTTGCAATGCAAATGATGGAGAAGCAGGAAATATCTTGACTCACCTGGGAGTGTTAACTGCTGTTAATCTTTAATGTGGTAGCAATTTAAATCCCCACAAGTCGATGGGCTGATCTTCCTTCCAAGATTCGTGAGGGGGAAGGATTAATATCATCAGCCCTCAGCAGCACGGATAGGGATTTGCACTCTCCTGCAGCTCTGTGCTAATCGGGGCTGAGGTTCCTCGTTCCTCTTTGGGGTCGGCCCTTGGTGAGTCACTTTATATTGAACACTGATGTTTGGGGCAATGCTTTCTTGTTTGAAAAGAACGAAAGGAAGGAAGGCTGCGGGTGAGAGAAACGTATCTCCATATCACTAAGAAGCGGAGGCGTAAAGTCTTGATGATAGTCAGGCACTGGCTGGCATTGGTGCCTGGGAACATTCGCAGCCTGATTTAGTTTACAGTCACAGACCTAGCCTATCTGTTGAACAACCTGGTTTTAAAAGTGGAAGAGGCAATAGGATAAATATTTGTGATGAGCTGAGGATCTTTTACTGATGATGTTTTCAGTGGACTTTCTGTTCATAGAGGACAAGAATCCTTCTTAACGGAAACGCTTAGAAATGCAAACACATATTGCACGTAGATATCTGCAGTTTGCAATAAAAATAAACCAGGTTGCAAGGAGGTCTGAAGAACGAAAGTTTATCTTTGGTCTAAATCAAACTAATTTTTCTGCATCCCAACCCTGGCCCAGGCTTTTTTCCAGTCTATGGTAGAGCATACATGGGATGGGGCTATAAATGAGCAAAATGGGGGGAAGTACATAAAACCAGCAGTCCTGCATTCTTCCTTCTCCTCAAAGCCCTTGTCATGGCAAAGGGTCCACAGAGGACGCTGCAGGGTTGGCTTGTTTGCATTATTCAAATCTGCAGAAATACTCCCAAGCTGACCGGCCCTTCATGGGACTGTGCCCCGCATTCAGGCTACCCTGGCACTCGGTGAACTGGGAAAACTGCAGGAGGTTGAGCTCAGAGGCTGGAAAGGCCCCGTGTTGGCTGAGAAGTCTGCACTTGGGGTATCCTCCAGACTATTACCATGACTTGGCTGCCCAGTAGCACTTGTTGCCTTGCGTTTTGGGCCAGCCTTTCTTTGTCCCACGCTGTGCAGCCCAACACATCTTTGCCCCTCTTTACGAAGGAGACATAAAGGTATGAACTAGCATCTCCCTGGGCAGGCAGGGAATCTGCCAGGTAGAAGAGCTGCCCTGGCATTCAGAAAGTCTGAGCACGGGCCGAAAGTCCATCCTCCCTCTCCCCTTTTTCCCTTGGTGTTTGCCAGTGATTGGGTCTCTGAAATCCCTGTGGGATAGGGAAGAGGCACAAAAAGCACTTTGCAGTGTTTGCGGACAAGTGGACATGTATATACTGGAGGAAATACAGGGATTAACAGCTCCAGCAGAAGTTTCAGGGGTGTCACGACCTCCAGAGGTTGAGTTGAATGTCAGCCACATGCAAGATACTTATCATGTTGGTACTGTACAGTTTTTTGTTCCTATCTTAGTAATTTGTACAAGGACCTCTCAGAAATGAGCTGGTCACTTATCTGAACAGAGCAAGACATTGCATTATTTCATTTCCCTGAAGAAACACACAGTCCTAACAAAGACACACAACTTTCTGGGTGCACGCAGATATATGGGCTGCTGAGAGTGACAAGGCAAGTAATTATGACTTTTACAAGCTTTTTTGTGACAGTGGGTAAAGCGGAGATAGAGAAGGACCTGGTCTCTTTTGTGGTGCAAATGGAGGGACAGAGAAGATGTTTTTCCTACAGACCCAGTTTGTAAGGGGTGATAGGAAAAAATTAACAGACTCCTTTGTACAGCAGAACACAGCAGGTCAACCCCTTGGCCTTCAGAAATGGCTCAGGTTGGAGGGCAGTTGCAAGTAGGACGTTGTATGCACCGACTTGTGCACATTTGTGGGTGGGCATGGGCTAACACCAGGCTCACCAGGTGTCTCTTGCACGGAACAGGAACAGCTGAGACTGCGCACTGAAGCACCATGTACGAGCTCAATGAAAGCAGCTTTGATCCTATCACCTTCGTCCTGACGGGCATCCCGGGCATGGAGGACTCCCACATCTGGATCTCTGTCCCCTTCTGTCTGATGTACATCACTGCGGTGTTTGGCAACTGTGTCCTTCTCTTTGTCATCATCACAGACAGGAGCCTCCACGAGCCTATGTACCTCTTCCTTGCTATGCTAGCTGTTGCTGACCTCATGCTTTCGACCACGACAGTGCCCAAAATGCTGGCGATCTTCTGGTTCAGTGCCAGGGAAATTTCCTTTGATGCCTGCATTACACAAATGTTCTTCACCCATTTCAGCTTCATTGTGGAATCGTCCGTTCTGCTGGCGATGGCGTTCGACCGATATGTGGCTGTCTGCGACCCACTGCGGTATTCTTCTACCTTAACCCCCTCGGTGATTGGGAAAATAGCTGTGACTGCTGTTGTCCGGGGGTTCTGCATAATGTTCCCACCCATCTTCCTCCTGAAGCGGCTGCCGTACTGCGGACACAACGTCATGCCCCACACCTACTGCGAGCACATGGGCATTGCCCGCCTGGCCTGTGCCGACATAAAAGCCAATGTCTGGTACGGGCTGACAACGGCTCTTCTCTCCTCTGGCCTGGATGTCGTGCTCATCGCTGTCTCTTATGCTCTGATCCTCAGGACTGTCTTTCGACTCCCATCCCCAGAGGCTCGTCTCAAAACCCTGAGCACCTGCGGCTCCCACCTCTGCGTGATCCTCATGTTCTACATGCCTGCCTTTTTCTCCTTTCTCACGCATCGGTTTGGCCACCACATCCCAAGTCATGTTCACATCCTCCTGGCCAACCTCTACATCGTGGTCCCACCAATGCTCAACCCCATCGTGTATGGGGTGAGGACAAGGCAGATCCGGGAGCGCGTCATCCGCCTCTTCTGCCCCTCAGGGGAGTGCCCCTGCCCTGGCTGGGGGGGCAGGTGCTGAGCACTGCCAGAGGGAAGGGGGCATGGGACAGGGTCTGGAAAGCAGCACAAGGCGCTGTGGCACTTCTTGCCCTGGAGAAACAGGTTTGCCCGAGAGGTTCAAGAGAAGCTGAGGGTGGTGGGGCTTCTGGAAACATGGGCTTGGGTCATCAGCCCCTTCATTGCTATGGGTTTCTGATAGACGTACTTCCCCTGAATGGTCCATCTAGCAGAGACTGGGTAGGGTTCTGCTGAGGACCATCAAGGCTCTTACATCTGCTGATTTATCATCACCTACTGCTGTGGATTTTGTCTGCTGTCCTACAGCTTTGTTGCTGTTTGTTCCTTCACCTGTTATCTCAGTGCCTAGACCGTGAACACCTTGTCGGTCATCAGACCAGAGCCTGGTACACGAACCGTAGCTGGATGGGCAAAGTGCTGTTTATCATGGCACAGATGATGGCCTGTCCTCCTGTCTTCATGGGTACCGCTTGCATTGCTGAAAGATCCTGGCACCTCTTGCTGCTGAAGATGTTTACATGCCAAAGAGCCCTGTGAGGTCAGGAGAGGCTTTATTGTTCTGTGTTTAAGGGGAACATGTCCCTTAAACCAACATGTCCAAAACTGAGATCAAGCCTCAAGAGTGCAGTGCAAAAGGACAATGGTGTCCTGCATCCTACACATCCCACGGGACGTTTTCTGTCTTTGCAAGAACACTGCACTGTTGAGTGGCACTCAGTGTGAAATACATTGCACCTCAAGATCCCTTTCTGCCCATACAACTGGCTGATTTCCCACCACTTTGTTGCTGTACATACGATTTATCCTTCCACACCAAAATAGCTTTGTTGAACTTTTTCTTGTTCCACTCATTGGTGCATGTATCAATTGCATCAATATTACCTTATTCTACCTGAAGACAGTGGCAACCTGTCTCAGAAAATTGTGAAAAGCAGTGCGAACATGAAGAGTGAGCACTAGATACTGCTGGATGTGCAGCGAGGACGGTTCTGTGCACCTGTACAGTCTGAGTTTAGCTTCATCAGTCTGACCAGCAAGGAGAGCCCTTTTCCTTACCTCTCCCTTAGCAAAGGCAGCAATGCAGGCTGTCAGAGTAAACGCATCTGCTGCCCCTGCTTCGGTGAATCTCATGCGTGGTACAGTCAGAAAGAGGAGAGATTGCTGAAGTGTCTCAGGTGCACATAAAGATCCACGGGGAGAAGGGAGTTGAGGCAGCTCTGGAGACCTCAGGAGGAAACTTGCCTGAAAGGTCAGCGTGCTCTGCACTGCCTTCAAGGTGGGTTTTTCTTGCCTTGTTATAATATAGAGGACCGTGGAGACACTGACACCAGCAGCCACCAACCTGTCAGGAGTATTCTGGCCCCTGCAGCCTGGACTCTGGCAGGAATGGGCTGTTCCCACAGAGCTGGAGCTTCTCAGTCCTGTGGAAAGGTCACAGCAAGGCTCCCATCTGCCCAGCTCTCATCACCAGAGCACAAAGGTCCTTTTGTCCAGTGCTTTGCATAGCATTGACTTGGTGGCAGCGCACGCTCGGATGGGACTGGTCTGTCTTCTCGTCCTGACAGCAGAGTCTTGATGGCAGTTCTGGCTCAGCTGTTAAATGCTGAGGCTTCTGAAACCCATCGTAAAAACTGTGGTGTGAGCTGCTGTTGACTGAACGGGCGATGCTCTTGGTCCTTGCTTGGGGCCCCGTGGACCAGAGATGGGTGCAACAGGTCTCAGGATGTCCTCCAGCGAGGTCAGCAGCGTGGTCCTGGGAGCAGCTGAGCACAGCCCCGGCTTGGCCAACATGCAGGGTTGAAGAGGACCCACTGCTTCCCCTCCACGTGCTCCTCTGTCTCTGGGGGCACTAAACTACCGGTGTCCTTCAAAGCTAAGGCACCGGTTTTCTTTCCACTGTGGGAAGGAGCTCTGGGATGAGGAAGTGGAAGGAACGCACCAGAGCCCAGAGACCTTTCCTTCATCCTTTCCTTTGTGTTTTACTGGGTGGGTGCTGCAGTTT
>KL280396.1:31751-50667 GCA_000699545.1 Podiceps cristatus | reverse complement strand
CCCCCAAACCCACCCTCCCCTTCCCCCCCTCTAAAAGCCCCCGTGCTTTCAGGACATTTCTTTGGAAGAGGTATTGTCACATGTCACATTTTTATGAAACAGGGCAGGAGTTTCTATTTATGTCATTCACTAGGCTTAGCTTTGAAGGCATATTGTGCCATAAGATGTATTTGATTAGTATTATTTTGTGCTGCTTATTCACTGCTTACAATAAATGTGCTTGATGTTGGGCAGCTACTAATTGAAAAACTCAGCACTTAGGAACCTGTGTATTCCCACAGTAATCACTGTGCCTTTGAAGCAAACCTCCCTACCATCTGTGGCTGGCCTATCTTATGACAAGAAGGTGGCACACCTTTCAGAAGAAGTCTGAATAGCTGTAGGAAGCATGATTTGGTCAACTTCTGGCTATTTATGGATAAGGATGACATAATCCGAAGTATTCTGAGAGGTATGGGGACTAAGAGGACTTTAATCGCTGTTTTTCAAAGTATTAGACAAAATAAACTCGAGTTTAATTTTGAATTCCTTATTGAGAGATGTAATTTGAGAGATGAAATGTCATTTTTACCTATTAAACTTTCTTTATCCCACGAGTTTTTTTCACTTTTCCATTTCTGGTTCTCTTCTTCCCCCATCCCACTGGGGGGAGTGAGCAAGTGGCTTTGTGGTGCTTAGTTGCGGGCTGGGGCTAAACCACAACAGAAATAATCTTATAAGGTATGGGGAAAGGTCCCAAAAATTTAAAACTCAGTCCTGAAACCAGTTTTTGAATCCAAAGACTGTTGCTGCTGGATAAACAGTTGTGAAAAGAACTCAATGGGAAGCCTTATGTTTTTGAGAGGTCTTAGATGCTGAGGTTTAAAAATCATGTAACAGTCTTCTCCTATCATGTTCTGGACCCTCCGATAATCAATGTGGCCCAGCATAGATCTCAGTAAATTGCACATAATTTGTGCAATGTACAAAGGATTTTGACTTGCTCAGTTTGAAAATCCTAGATAAGATCATCCTGATTACAGCTACTCTGTCCACATTTTCAGTGTTCCTTAGGATTTTTAAAAATGGTACCAAGAAGTTGGGCATCTTTTTCTGTTTGTACTCTGGTAGCATCTGAGGGCCCTTGGAAAGACACTGGGCAAACACATAGTTAGAGCTGATTAAAAAAGGTTCATCTTAGAATCATAGAATAATCTGGGCTGGCAGGGATGTCTAAAGGCCATCTAGTCCAACCCCCCCACCATGAGCAGGGCCATCTGCAACTAGATCAGGTGGCTCAGAGTCATATCCAGCCTGGTCTGGAATGTGTCCAGGGATGGGGCTTCTACCACTTCTCTGGGCAACCTGTTCCAGTGCATCATCACCCTCATTGTAAAGGATTTCTTCCTTATATCTAGTCTGTATCTCCCCTCTTATAGTTTAAAACCGTTCCTCCTTGTCCTGTCACTATAGGCCCTGCTAAAAAGTTTTTTCCCAACTTTCGTATAGATTCCAGAGCTGAAAACGATACCCAGGTGAGGTCTGACCAGAGCAGAGGGGCAGAATTACTCCCTCGGCCTGCTGGCCACGCTGCTTTGGGTGCAGCCCAGGAGACAGTTGGCCTTCTGGGCTGCCAGTGCACGTTGCCGGCTCATGTCATCTTGGTGACTTCAAGTTGAGTGGTACTGCTTTGCTGAATCAGAGGTGTTTCTCAGTGTCAAGATGACATGCTGGTGGTGGGAAAGGAAGAGTCAGAATAACCCAGTATCCAGTTCATAAGATATTCGCTAAAGATGTGGCATAAACTAAGCTCAAGTTTCAAGGCTCAAATCAGATGTTACTTAAACTTCTATCTTCCATATGCTGCCTGAGTGCCATAATCACTAGGCTGTTATGGGGCATATGAGTGTGTCTTTCTGGCCTTTATACAATTTCGCGATGATCTCAGTTCTAGCTTGATAGAGCAGAGGAAGTGCTAAGTTGTCATTATTCCCCCTGCCTCCCCCGCCAGCAGAATTGTTTTCTAGCCAGCCAATTCCCCAATTACTCTCCTACTGAGAGATTCAGTAACTTGTCAAAGGTCTGTTGCATAGGAGGGAACGGAGCCAGGTTCTGTGTGCCAATGCAGAGTATTAAGCCCACAGCAATTACTTGGTCGTTCCTGTTTGTCTTTCACTGTACAATGTGGTGTGTCTGTTCACATAAGGTGTACAGTATTGTCCATTGTCTGAATTAGTAAAACTTTTAAATTAACAACTGTAAAAACAATTATTCTTATAAGATTATTCCCCCCACTCCCCCCACCCCCTGGTAAGCATATCAGCATAAAATCCAAGTATTTTTGTAGGACTGGTAATTTCATGCGCATTAGTGAAATGAATGTGTTCTTGAAAACTCATACTACGTTTTTATATTGATAGACATTTCCATTACCCGGGTGTAGTACTGAACCAATTCTCCAAATGAAAACTAGACTCAAGACTTCAGTCACGAAACAGTCATATTTAAATGAGAGACAGGGCTTAAAATGCCCCCATCTTATTAATACTTCTCAGTACAATTTGTACTTTCATTGTTTGCTCTTTTTAATAAGAAACCTTCCTAAATCCTAAGACTTGAATAAATGAATACTTAATTTAAGTAGAATGGTAAACTATCTAAGAATTTGTGTATGCCTGGCATTATCTGTTGGTTACTACATCTCTGAAAGTTCACTGTGAAGCACAGATGAAATTACCAAGCATTTATTTAAATGTTATGGCCTTCCAGATAGACTGATAAGGCAGCTGGAGGGATAGATTTAGATGCCTTTAGCTTCTGCTTAGAAACACAGCACAAATCTGCATAGCAATTCTTTACTGATAGAAGTGGAACCTCAAAATTTGTGTTTTCAAACAGAAATGAATCACATGCAGATCCTCCATCTAGGTACACCTCTCTGGTGTGATTATTGTTAGCAGTGTAATACCTCAGCTTCCTCTGTTACTGCAGAAGTAGGATGTATAATCAAGGAGGAATATTACCTGTCTCAGTCAAAATGATTGTTGGGGTGAGAGGTTTCTTTGAGAGAGATGTAGCATGAGACCATGTCAGGCTTTAGTTCCCCGATGAAAGTAACTGCAGGCCTCAGTGGTTCTGATAGCACCCTTTCCAAAAGGGTGCCAAAAATCCTTCACCAGGCCTGCAAAACAGAAGAGCTGGAAAGAGGAGATGGACTCATGTCTAGCGCTGGAAAATATTATTCTTCATAGAAAGTGCCAGACTGACAAAATCTCAAATAGGTTACTTCTGGGAAGGTAAAAGAGCAGGCTGCCTCTGGGGTGGGTGCCACGTTAACACCACAGTTGCTTTGCAGTTGAAATGCAGCCACCTCTTCTTTCTTCTGAACACTTAGGCAAAAGCAGTTAGTAGGTACAGACTATGGAGTGGAGAATGCAGTTTGGAATTAGTGGGGGAATTTGCTTATGAAAAAAAATGATTATCTAAGCTGCTTTCAGCTAACATCACAATGTCTTCTGTAAGCCAAGTTTTGACTGCATTTTCTTTAAACTGTGTACTGGAATGCCTCTCTAGACATCACTACTTCTGTAATGCCTTTTGTTTCCTTTCTTTTTTTTTTTGGTCACTTTCTTTTGTTGAAATGACACCAAAATCATTAGACTAGCGTGATGTTATACCTTCTACTTTTCCATTTGATCACATGAATTTTAAAGCATATTTTTCACTGTTAAAATATTTGTCTTGAAGCCACATTGTTGGAGGAATTTGATAATGCTTCTTAAATGTTTATAAAAACAGACATTTGAGAGTAGGTTTTTGATGATGGTGACCTTCATAAAAACTTCTTCTCAATGCATCAGTATACACTGAAAAATGTTTAGAAGAAAATGAATAATATTTTTTGATGGTGATAATACACTTTTGCATGACTACTGGGAGACATCTCAAGTAGAGGGACTGCTGCCTTTTATGAATGTGTATTTCAAATCCTTATATTTACAGTTGGAAATGCTTATCTTTACAACTGTTTATATTTACAATTTAAAGCTTATCTTTTCCTTAATTTGCTTTCCATGTGGTATCACTTGTCCAAAGAAGGAGATGATGTACAATTTAGGCATTAATTTCATTGCAGTTTTTGATCTTGACTTGAGGATAAATTTTTTGGTGGGCATGGGTAGCCTATATAATTTCAAACATTGTATTTCAGAGCAAAGTTTGCCTCTTTATCTGAATCTGTTTTAGGAATTGTGAAAGTAAAGCAAACCCCTTTTGTGGGGATTAAATAATTCTTTCATTGTTCATATAAGAAATATATGTATCCATTATGGAAGAGTTATAAAAAGCATATTTAGTTTCTGAGTGGATTCATCTCTTATAGTTTCTAGTCACCATGTAAAATAGTGTAATTGCAATCCCCCTGATTAAACCAAAATAGTTCACTGGATTTAAAATGTAATATTTCTTTTTTATTTTAGTTTATCTTCATTTTTTATTTAATCTGTAAACAAAACACCATTTTGAAACAAAATCTTCCAAGGTTTGTTTTGAAATCATTCATGTTGAATTGTCAGATCTAAAAAACAAAAACAAACAAAAAAAATAACCACCAAAAAACTGACAGAGAGTCTGGATTTTGTGTACAAAGTATATAGTCTTAAATGGTACATTATTACCTTAATTTTGAATTGTAAGGCACATTATCTTGTGAAGGATGAACAGCTCCTGTGCGCTGCTGCATATGGGGAAACTGAAGTAAAACTCAGGATTTTGGCAGTGAGAAAATTTAATCCCTGGGGTTTTTTGGGGCTTTTTTTGGGGGGTTTATTTGTGTGTGTGGTGGGGTTTTTTTTGTGTGTGTGTGTTTGTTTGGGGTGGTTTTTGTTTTGTTTTAAAAAAAATCCTGACCTTAATAATGTCATTTACTTCAGAGATCTTTGTTCTCCACTCCTCAACCTTTGCCAATCAGGTGGTGTGATTAAAGTTTCTATTCTGATTTTGTTTTCTTGTATGTGAAGCAAGAGTGGCAGAGAAGCCCTGTAATCAGCAGAACCTGCCTGGGAGGTGAATCCCCTTCAAGGACTGGCATCTTTGCACTGTCACTGCTTCTCAGCGAGATTACAGGAGAATGATGTTTTGGATGGTTAGTCAACCTTGACAGGTCTGTGGTAGAGCTGGTTACAGAATTTATTGCAAACTTAAGAGTTTCTGTTTAATTTTAAACACGGAGACAAACCAGAGATACTCTATCTGAAACTTGATTTTTAACTTGTTATGGTATCATGCACATGTCAATATTCTCTTCTCTGTAATGGTAATCAATAACTAAAGAAAAGGTAAATTTATATGAAAAATTATTTATCAAAATGTTTGTTGTACAAACTGTTCTTCCCTAGGCTTGCATCATCAAATGATATTTACTGGCTTTAATTGGATGTGATTGCATACTGCATTCTAGGTAAAATGGTTTTTGCTAGTATCTGCCTATATTTGCTTTTCAGATTCTATTTTCCTTACCAAAGAGAGTGAGGAGGCTATTTAACATGATGATATTTATTCAGAATACTGATTATAGAGCGTTCTCTGCCCACTCCCCTCTTTGAGACACTTAATTCCCTGACAAACGATACCAGTAATAAAAATCATGAACCATGTCAATAGTAGCCATCTGATAGTCTTCATATAATGAAAATATACCTTCTTTTAAGTTCTTTTGTCATGATAGACACAGAAATTAGGACTGAAAAAAAAAGGCCCCTCAGCGATATGTATATATCTATCTATACCTATATATATATTAATAAAAAGGCTCCTTACATGACTTAGTTCAGTTATTTTAGCACTGCAATTAAAGTGCACTGTTAGTTGTAAATAGCATTAATTGATGTTAGTGGAAAGTAACTGTATTGCAAATAGCTTGCTCTATCGTACCAAGTTGATATTTACCCTCCAGCTACAAAATTTATTGGTGTGCTGGGCCAGCATAATGCACTCAAATGTTAGTTGTCACTTCAACTACAGACATTGAAAATGAAGATGAAAAAGTGTGCAGATTTTTTCATTCTCTGCTTCTCTAAGCAAAATCCTTCTCTAACTATATTTAACGCTACAAGGAAAGTCTGTTAAAATGTAGAATAGTTGCAGAAAGTATAATTTCCCACTTATGCTGACATTGTGCTCTACAGTGGACAGTGTCATGAGAAAGTAAGATTAGTTCAACAGTATCTAACAGCTGGCTCCAGTGCAGGCTAAAAATCCTGCCAATATGCTAGAGCCCCTTTCCTGCAGAAAAAAAACCAAACCAAAAAACGTTTCCAGACCTCTTCTAAAGAATCTTTTAATGAAAGTTTGGTTCTTTCTAGCTTTTTCCCAGGTATGGAAGGGGAGAAAGTGTGTAAAGATCTCATCATCTTGTAGCCAATTTATTGCTCTGACAGAAGTGGAAGGCTGAGGTGCACATGAATTCTTTCCTCCTTATTTCCTGGAAGGAATATATTGTCCATTGCAATGACTCTGGAGAGGGAAGAGCTGTAATGTCACTGTAACTTCCTCCTGAGCAGGGACGACGAGGCTGCGACCAAGTAAGAGTCTGAAGTTGACTTTTGGACAAAAAGGTTCTCTTACACTCTGACGAGTGATCCTGCTGTATCCACAATTCCCCTAGCTCCAAGCAGCTATATGCGTTGCAGTTCTCTGGGTTCCTCAGTCCAGATCCAAGGAATTTACTGTTTAACAGCAGCAGCTCTTTGCATGCTTCATTGAGAATCTGAAACAGGAGAATTCCAGGCTGTTCTCTACAAGCAAATAATGCCTGTCTCAGGCAGGCCTCTGCCCGAGGAGGGCAGTGCTAGGGCCTTCCTGAGGTGGGACGTCTCAGGGAAGGAAAGGGAACTGCTTCAAGAACTCACCGCTGTGTCTTTCTTGATGCACAGCAGAGATTTCTTGAATCAAACGTCTGTATTCGGAAAGTTTCCCCCACTTAGTTCTGCTTCACCATAATCTGGAAAGCACAAATTCCAGTCCTATTAGGAGAACGCTGCCAGGGTACAATTTAGTGGTACAGTTATATAGTTACAGGGTAGTTTGTAGCTGAACATTCGATACCTTTGTTTTTATATAGGTCAGATTCATTATTTGGAAATAGAACATCATTTGTAGTATCAAAGTCTCTGTTTTTATATATTCCATTAATCTGGAACTAAATGTTGCTTTACATCATTCTGTATTTCCAAGTGCTGATGTAATACATGGATTCAGTATGGGTCTAACAGGGAAAGTAACGTAACTATTATTTTATAAACTCCTTTAGAATTATTATACATTTATTTTCTATGGTTTTCAGGCTAATGTAACCTTGATTTTTCTTGTGTATTTACAGTATGATAAAAAGTAGCAGGATTGCACATTTTGACTTTTTTGCCTTGATTATGGTATATATTGTTTTATGTCATTGAGCTCTTCTAGTTAAGGAGGAAGTTAACTGTGGTGGGGAAACTTTGTGCCAAATGCACTTGACAGCTTCATAATTTTCAGTTGATATCCTCAGATTCTGATGTGCATTTTTGTTCCGCTGTCTACTTATAGCACTGGAAGAAGAGTGTACAATATGTTGCATGCTATCTTCTTGCAGTATGGTAGAGTGTATTTTGCCATTTGATGATGACGATGGAGGAGGACCAGTATAGAGCATCAGGGGCTCTGTCTTACTCTGAGTAAAACAGAAAATATCTCCATTATATGTTGTCACAGAAAAGAATTTGAGTCTCTACTTTAATACTTGACAAGGAACTTCTCTAAAATGAGGAAACAATTTAGTGTTGGTTATAGTTTCTCACTATAGAGTTGCTGCGTAATCCTGTATAGTGCTTTTCCTAGCTGCAGGTTTATAGAATTAGTGTACGCACCCTCATGCACTACCATCTTAGCTTACAGACAAATAGTATTTTTCATTCTGTTAGATTTTGAGTAACAATCTGTAAACAGAAAAAAGTGTCTGTACCAGAGATACATTTCACAGCTTCTCCACTTTTGTCTTTATGCTTAATAAGTATGACCCAGGGAGAAAATACAAGTCAGTGATTCAATCCCTGTGCAGAAATTGAGAGGAAGGATGTTTGAAGGATGAATGTCAAATACTCTTTTGACTGTTTAGTTTACTCTTCAGCTACTGGTGAGTTGAAGAGAGGAAATTAGCTGGAACTAAAGGGTGGTTTGAACAAAAGACTCACCTGCTGAAGGTCATGTAAGAAGTAGTTTAGACAGAAGCATCTTGTTTAATACAAAATGTATCTATCCAAACTAATCCATGTGGATAACACATTTAGGATTCTCACTGACAGGAGGTCATACGCCATCTGTATTTGATTGAATAACATTGTATCAAAGTCAACATGCTCAGGGCCTACCAGAAGTTATCAGAATTATCATTTCAATTAAACAGATGGCTGAGGAATCAAATGAAGAGCCTTTGAGTGATGGCTACAGAATCAATAATGTCTTTCTGAGCTTTATTGATTTATCTTTGTCCAGGCAGTAGAATTGATTTATGTCTCCAGCTTTATTTTGATAAGTCAATGATAGCTCAACTATTCCTAAATTAATGTCGTCTTTTTGTGGGGCTTACATTTTTTTTTTTTTTCTCCCGGTGAAGAGAGAGAATTTTACATCAAGCCAAACTGATTTTGCTAAGTAATTCTGTGGCTAACAGGGTATCATAAATCAAGCAGAAGGATGGTCTCTGTAGTTTCACATGGGATGGATGACTTAGAATTGTGGAAAAGGCATTTATTTATTTAACCAGTCAGATGGTATTGCATTTTTCCTCTTTATGCTAACAGACCAGTTGACATTTGTAAGCAGACAGGATTCTTGCTGTGAAGAATGCAGTAGTGTGAGGATTGTAATGTCTTTCCACAAATAACAGTTGAATAAGAGGAGAAAAATGTGTCTGTGTGAGCAAAGGAGAAGAAAAGGGCAGTACAACTCCACAAATAAGCTGCTTCTACCATATGTTGCGTTCCGAATGTATGTGAAATGGCGTAACATGTGGAACTCATAATCTTGTGTGTTGTGGTTAACAGAGCCTGGTGTGGTACCAGCTTGCATTTTAGAAACGTAGATGCTAGCCTTGGTTTTGCTGCTGTTGGAAATGTCCATATTAGTAGAAGTTTTGTTTTCCAGGTCATTGGAATATTGATAATAGTCTTACAAGCAATGTAAAGAATGTTTGCAGCTGCTTGCTTGCTTTTTTCTTTTAGAGTATGCATCCTTCAAAGTTCCTAGGAGTAGTTACGGTTTTTCTTTTAAAAAAATATAGAAATGAAAAATAACAGCAATAACTAACTCCTCCTTCTCATGATCTCCTGCCTGCCATTTTTCAGCACCAAGCATTGGTAGACTGTTCAGTAAAATCTGAGTAAGTGGAACCTGTGGCCAGATTTGGTGGTAGATGAACCTGGGAGCTGCTGAGGTAACTAAGAATTGTGGTTGAGATATAGATTTTTATTGGTCTAATAGGTAACTTGTAGTAGCTCTTACAGGACCTAACCAGACTGTACCCCCCTGCTTTAAAAAACTTGCTTTAAAAAACTTGTGCAGCCTTGTTCAAGTTCATATATTATGTAGACCCTCTCATAATTTTTCCTTTTTGGGGATCTTCATATATTGAGCAGAACATGGCTGCAAGTTTCTTCAACTATTTTCACCTGTATGTATTTTTTTAGAAACAGAGAGGAAGAAGTAGTGCTGAAATGCAGTGTGTCTGGAAGGAACATCAGGAGACCTGGGTTGTAATTCTCACACTGGCTGACTTAACTACACAGGTAAATGTCTTCATCAGTGATTAAAAGCATAAGTAGGTCCAGAATTGTTAACTCCAGGCGCGGTTTTTTCTTTTTTTTTTTTTTTTTTTTTTTTAACAAACAAACCCTTTAGTTTTGGTGGTGGTTTAGGGTCTGAATTCCTTTGAGCATATAGTAGGTCCATATCTTTAATCACCTTTATCAGAAAGAGCTTTGTGGTTTAATTTGTGCCAGGTTTTTTGAAGGTCATAAATTCAATGCACTGTTGTTACTGGGTAGGCAGAATAGAAATTTTACATTAAAAAAAAATCAACTTTTGAAGAGGGGAAAAAGCTAATTATGTGATCTTAAAAAGCATAATAGAGGACAAAATATATGAACAAAGGAAAAAAAGATTTCTTGAAACTGGGAAATTAGAAGAAAAAGCACTTTTTCAATGAAAATGCATGGTTCTTCATGAAAGTCAAACCCCTGTATCTTTTGATTCATTATTCATCATAGTTAGCATTATTAAGTGGCATTTGAGACTTGTGTAACTCAATAGTCCAGATTAGTTTTCCTATGAAAACATAAACAGATAACTCTAATCAAAAGCGTCTAAAGTCAACATAAACATTGTAGGTCAACTTACATTTTTCTTTGGCATTTAGTGGTCTGTTACTGTTAGGAGTTGGATGTTTATATACTGGATGCATAATTTCTTTGTTTTTTGGGGCAATAAATATAAGCATGTCTTCAAAGTTTTGGTCTTAAGAGACTAAATTAATGATAGTACAGAGATCATTTAAAAGGAGACATTACCTAAAAGTGGAACAGACCTTGCTAGTTTTTTGGTTTTATCTGTGTTTTCATGTATTTACTGCCCGGTCAAGTCCATGATCTGAAAATAATGCCTTCTTTTGGTGTCTCAGAATGCTAAGTAATAAAAGACGTTTAAACATAAATTTGAAAAAAGAGGTCCACGTGGGGGGCTTGAGAAGATACATTAAAGTGATTTACAACGCAAATGAAACAATTGTGTAAACCCACTTTTTTATTACAGCACTATGGGACGGTCAGTCATTTTTAACTTAGGTAATGTTGTAAAGTTATGTAGAAACAAAATAAAAAAAGGAGAGAAAATCATTCCAACTGTCATTCCAATATTATCACTTCAATCAGATTTCAAGCACAATGTAACTATGCTGAACTATGGTTCAGCATGTCAAGCCATTGTCTGGCATTAGCATCTGCATAGCTGCTATTGTTTTACTGAAGCAGCTGCCATTCAAACCTGTGATGGAGTAGGTGGCAGGCATTCCGCACCTACAGTTGCATTGTGCTACACAAAAGAGACCTACTGGGACAACTCCCCCCCCCCCCTTTTTTTTTTTTAACTTTGCATGACTTTAATACAAGAAATCTTTTATTTGAAATATTGGACAGGCTGATAAGCAGGATCCTGGAGATGAAAATTACAATACAGAAATGTCTCTATATGTAAAGATCTCTGTGACAGTACAGATGTGCAAGTTGTGCTTCTCATCATTTCTGCCAGTGGGTGGACATAAGCTGTCTAAACTGGAAATCTCTCCTGGTTCTTTATAGAGGTGTTTCATTCATATGCAAGTGTTTGGTTATGCATGAAGGAAATTAAATTTGTTCACCTTGAGAGAGAATGAATATATTTTTATAATCTTCTGTATTCTGACTATCAAAGACAATACAGGTAGTTCAGAGGATGACAGATGTAAGTCTGAATCGAGCTGAATGGTTGGTGTTTAGCAGTCAGCATGAGGTGGCTGTTAGGCTAATGGGAGGTAAATTGCTGATCTCAATTGAATCCTTAAAAAGTTGCAGCTTTAATTACAATATTTGTTAGAAGTAAATAGAAACTCCAGAGAGAGCAAAGGAGTGAACAGAGGGGGCTGACTTCCCCCCCTCTGAATCTCCTTCTTCCAGAAATGACAGTGTTTCTGTATCAGGACTAAGGTTACTCAACTATGCATGAAGGTCTGAAGTCCTCCCACTATTCATGCTTGCTGATGGCAGAACGTATGATGAAGACTGAATGGCGATGTGGACACCTTGTGCTAGATCCTCTCTGAAAATGCCAGAGAATGCCTGAGACAAGTTTTCCATCAAAGTTTTAGCATGAAGTTAGAGGACATCCTGCATGTCGAGAAAGGCATCTACTAAGACACCTCTAAGACATGCATCCATGGCTCTGTAGAGTCTTCCTCAACTACTTGACAGCTCAGTTTGCCCTAGGACAAGTGTCAGGAAATACTGCTCTACTTCTGATGGCTCAGCAACTTTTCCTTTGTCTTTGGTGACAGTCTCTGCAGACCTACTCATGCTTGTGTTGCCCAGGTAGCCTTTAATAGTCCTTAATACCTCCTTCCTGTAGGAAGGGGAAGTACTGAAAGGATATAAGCTCTCCTGTATACCTACTGTAATTTTAAAACAGCATTTAAGGTGAAAAATCTACTAAGAGGGAAGGCTGCTGCATTTATGTTGGGCTAGGAGAATGCTGGAAGTAGTACAGTTGAGGCTGGCAAAGAGAAGGAGAAAAAAAAAAAAAGATAATGATTGCCAAACTGTCTGTCAAACTTCTTTGCATTCTGCTGCTCTTTTCTTGTCAGGAATTTCTAGTAGCACTGTTGGTTTAGCACATTCTTCCCTTTCCCTCATTGCTTTTTATCTTTGTTCAGAGCTAGAAAAGTCCAACCTTTCCTTGTCTCTAAGCAGTCTGCTTTTATATATTTTCTTCATTTTCTCGCTTGCGGTACTGTTGCTTTTACTGTACTGGGTAACTCTAAGCATGAAAACCCAAACTGCACAGCTCTGATCAAGGGCAAATTACAGTTTTACTACTGTAATCCTGAAGTTTGTGACTTTGTAATGGGAGTAATAGTACTTGGTCCTGTGTGAGAAGGAATTCCATGTCATACACCTCATCCAAGATACAGCATGGCTTCAAAATCTCGCTAATGCTACACATGCCAGACCCAGCGTGGGATGGGCCACCTTCTTGTGAATAGCCATGCATAAGTAAGGACTGTGGGACTGAGGCCGTGTTTTGCAGTAACCTGGAAGTAAAGGGGTCTATTTTTCTTTCAGTTGATTTGCACCTACTAATTGGTTTTAAATTGAACACTATTCCTACTTGTGAAAAGGTTACTTAGATGAAGTAAAAAGCAATGGGTGCAAATTCAGGAAATTCAACTTCAGTGTAAGCAAAAAAATTTTACTCTGAAGAATGGTCAAACACTTGAGCAAGGTGCCCAGAATCGTGATGTTTCTGTATCTGGAAGTACTCAAAAACTGACTGGGCATAGTCCTGAGCAACCTCTGCAGTGGACCCTGTTCTGAGCCCAGGGCTTGGTTGGAATGAATGATCTCCAGAGATCCCTTCAACTTCTGTGATTCTGTGACCAGGAGAATCAGGAAGGCTTTTCATTTTCCCTGCAGCGTGATCTATTTGTGTCAACTTTAATTTTCCATTGACTTTAGCGCCTTTAGGAAGCTAAGCTTCCACTTTAGCTTAGTGCCTACCTGACCACAGTGGACTATTAGGTAATGTCTGTTTCCTTAACGTCCTTCAGAATAGGAAGGGATGAAAATATCCACAAATAGTCTCTGATAACATATCATAGTGATTAAATAACTTTATTTTCTCAGAAAATTCAAAGAACTTGCAAGGCAGTCATTGTTTTTTGTTGGGGTTTTTTGCTTGTTGGGGTTTTTTGCTTGTTGGGGTTTTTTTGGTTTTTTTGTTTGTTGTTTTTTATTAATGCCACAGGAAGGCCCGGTGCTCTTCTGTGTCTCCCAAATAAATCTTTTGTAGGAATTTAGCTGGAAGAGAATGGTTCATTAGCAGTAACTGTGAGACAGCAAAGCATGCACTGCAGTGTTTCTTCAGGATTTTCCGCTTGGAAAATAAAGGCTGCAATGCATTTCAAGTTGAAGTCCGGGCTTTGCAAGTGCATTACCAGGACAGTTCTTGATAAAATGCTAATAATTTGAAAGAAAGGGAAATCTCTCTCAAAAAAAAATGTTGCCTGTCATTACAGGATTTCTTTCTGGATTGATTTCTTCAGACAGTTCAAATGTTAAATAAGTTCTTATTTAAACATATAGCTGCAGCTATATGCTTAGTTAGTAGGTAACAAGGGCCTATTGAATCAGTAAGAATTTTTTTTTTTTTTTAGTGAGTTCTGTTTGGTTTGGATCATATGAAGCCAATCAAAGGTAGACAGGAGAGTTTACATATTATGCCTAAGCCTTGTTATTAAGGTTAAAATGAGATAAATGGAATATTGAGATTTTAATTTCCAGGCCTCTCCATCCTGCTTCCTGAAAGGAAAAGGGGCATGTGGCTTAAATTTGAAATTTTTAATGGAAAGAAAAGGGATCTGTGCAGAATTCTAGCATCAAGAGTTTGCTGACTTTACTGTAAGCCAAAGGAAAATAATAAGACAAAAACGACTAAACAACTTCTTGCCAAACCACTTGAATTCTGTGGGAATAGAATCATATTCTCAAATCCAAGTAGCTCAATGTCATCTGCAGTGCTAACAAGGTGACAAGTGATGGGAGCAACAGCTAACAACCTGCTATAGCAGGGGCTGTACTAACGAAGTATATTGCTGCTATAGGATGTCTTGCATAATTTCATAATTTTTACATCTCACTCTGTTATGTTTCAGTACATTTTCATGTTCCTTATTAGTCCAAATTCATGTTTCTTATTAGTCCAAAAGGAAGGAGTGGTATTTTATTTGTTTGTTTCCCCCCTCCTAGTGATAGGTTTGCCCTTTGGTTTCCATTTGTGGCATTTGAAGCATTTTGGTACTTGTAACATGATAGCTCACCTGGTTTTGTGACGTACCATGGCAATGCAGAGATTTTTATAAAGGTCTGCAGGCTGGTATGTGCCAGTTTTTAGAGTATTGCTATTTTGATAATATTGGCTCACTAAAGAGCAATAGTAGAAGGGTCGATTAGGTCACCTGTAACTGCTAATGTCATTTTAGCCTGAAGAGAGCACATAGAGACACGAGGCACTGAAAATAATATCAGTGTTCACTGCAAGAAATTGTATTGCTTCATTTATGGTAGTCTTAATTTTCAAGATCATATGTTTTGTCAGCCTCTTGAAATACTTATATACACATACACGCACACATCTAGAGAAGTTATAAACATGCATCATTATGACTGCTACAGAGTTTGCATCAGTATTTATAACGTGGGCATTTCTTTATTTAGAAATGGTGTCACCAAGCTGCAGCTGAGGAGTACTGCCCTAGTCCAGTACACATAGTTGTTTGGCGTGCAGGAACACAGCCTGTATTACAGCCTGACAGAACATGGGCTGTGCACGCTCTGTACCTTTCATTAGGCTAAAAGGCAGGCGTCAGCCCGTGAGCTGCTCTTCTGTAAAGTCATTGGTAATCTAGAAACTGATAAAATATAATGCTGCTATTTTTATTTGTCAAATATCAGAAGAAAAACAAGGAAATTCAGAAGGCCCTAATAAACTACAAATTCTAAGGTTTTACCCCAGTTTCCCTGGGAAAGTTAAAAATAAAACCCACAGTAGAGCATTTGGCAGTCAGATATAATGTGGACTAATGCAGAAGAATGCATATAAGAAAATACCATTTGTACAAATACACTATTGAATCAATTTTAACTTCATGTGGGAAAGACATGAGCATTTCTATAGGCAACTCATTGTACCATAGGGACCATAAAACCCAGTAAGAGTCTAGACTGAGATAAAAACATAAAATATGACGACAGTATATGGCAGTGTACTAGATATTGCTTTGAATAATGTGCCGAGTGATGCATTCTTTGCCAGGACCCTTAGGTGGAAGGTGGAAAAAAGAATGGATCTGAATGGAAATGAGAACGTCTCCGTTACTGCTGGTTTCTCAGTTACCTGTTCCTGTGCAGAGCAGGAACATACTGAGCCCCTGGTGTGGTCCACCATTGCATAAGCACAGACTCATTGCACAGCTGTATCACCCTGGCTGGAGGTGTAGTTCTTTCTGGCCTGTGTCTTCCACTTTTACGGAATCTTGAAATAGCAATAGGCCTGGATAGGGCTCAGGGCGCAGCAGAGAGTAGGTCCCCCAAGCAATAGTACTGGTGGTAGAGCAAAAATGGGGAAGGAGAGTGAGGGAGAAAATGATAGAGATTTACATGAACAATGAAGGCCACCTGGCATTTCTTCTCGCCGTGCTCTATAACAGACTAGTGGATGAATACCTGGTGCAGTAAAAGGGAGTGAAGGAACCAGCAGTACTTGCTTACTCTTTGCGGCATACTTGGTGTGCTTTTGAAGCAGTTCCAGGAAAGATTTTTATTGTATTTCCATAGGGATTGTCAGGTTTTTGTGGTTTAGTGTACATTAGGAAGAACAATTTTGCAGCTTTCTTGCACTGGAACGGTGAACAACTTCACTTCTTTTGGAAGCATTTCTGCCAAATACCCAGTCCCACACTTGTCTTCTGCTATAGCCGGTACTGCAGTTCTGTGCTTTACGTTTGAATTGAAATGCTTTTCCCACCCTGTGCCTGCATCTGGACATATAACCCAGTGATACTGCTGATGTTCTTTCTAATCAGGTAGGAAACAAACAAAAAAAAGCAATGCACAAGTGTCATTTGTTAAAGGAATGTTATGAAAGAAAGGCAGAACTATTTCCATAAGCTGAGAGCTCTCTTCCTGCTGCCCACTTACTGCTTTAATGCAAGTGGTTTGGAAGGTAAATGCAGAGTGAAGGCAGGTACGGAGTTTATAACTGGTGGGCTTGCTGCGGTAGCGAGCCACCAGCTGGCAAATGCAGTGCTGCTCTCGCAAATGCAGCTGGATTTTCAGACCTTTGGGCCACCTGAATCTTGGTAAGCCTAGGGGCCCAGCTGTTTATTTCAGTGCCTGAATCTGGGATGCAGGGTATATGTGTGTGTATATATTTAATTTTTAAGAATTCTTTGCCTTTACCGAAAGCAATCTGACAGGTGTTTGGTGTGATAGTTTGAGAGCGGCATCCCTTTGTGAGAACAAGGACTAGACATCAAAAAGTCGTTCAGATAGACTGTGAAGACATCAACTTTTTCTTATAACAGTGTATCCTGTATTTTGAAAGGGTTAATACAGGCTGCTGTACCAAGGCCTTCCACAGCAAGATAGATTCATTGCTGTAAGTGTATTTTTGGTGACTTATAGGCAAGTAACTGATCAGAGATTATGCTTCTGATTATCCCTTTGATTTAGTTAGAGTAAAAGCACCGGTGACATTGCCAATGACCCAGATGTTTGAAAAAGCCATAGATTAAGCTATTGAGGCCCTTACCTCTAAATCCTGCAATATTACATTAACACACGTTCAGAAGCTGCAGAATTGGATTCAAATCCAGCTCTTGAACCCTCTTCATAATCTCATTTTGTACTTGGAGTCGTGAAAATAACAGTAATGCAGCTGTCCCAAGAGTGACTATGTGAGCATTTTTCACATTAGAAAGGCTTTTAATAAACTAAAAGTGCTTTAAGTGCAGAAGCATCTTTCCTTACTTTCTTGCAACCTTGATAACAATGAAAAAATTTCAAAGTACTGTGGGTTGGAGATTGGTGGAAAAGCATCTGACTCAGTGTAGTACAAGTTTCACATATTAAGGCCTCATTAAAATTTGATGATGTTTACATCATTCATGCTTACTTTCAATTTTTGTTGCACATACAACTGTCAGATGGCATTACAGTTGAAGATCAAGAGTGAGAGCAGTGATTGCATCAATCGCAATTTATCTAGATGCTTCCCTAAAAAAAAAAAAAAAAAGAGAGAGAGATGGGGGAATAATAACTACATGTATGTATAAAGAGATCCTGGAGAGATCCTGGAGTGGGTTAGTATATCATGTATTGAAGTTCCTCAGCAAGGGTCATTAATAAATATAAACGCAATGGCTTACATCCAAGTCCATTTTGCCATGATACAAGCTTGGCACAGTTCTTGTAAGTTTGATGAATGGGCACCAGTGGGAGAGAGTGGACGCTTAGCAGTATGCACTACAGGCATGCTCCTGGAGCAAAAGCAAATGCTAAATCGGATAGCGCTTCATTGTGACTTACATTGCTGATTTACCTCCTGATGGCAGAAGTAGAAAATGGGGTTTCCAGTACAGGTGATCCTTTTCAATGCTAATTTACCATCTGCTAGGAACAGGTGGTGTTTCCCTTTGAACATGTTTCTATTGTACATAAATAAAGTGAAGAATTTCCATTCCAGGACATTTTATTCAAAGAAAAGTTAATAATCTGCATATTTTTCAATGGGTAGAGGAACCTGCCAGAGATTTACAGCCTAAGTGAAGAAATAGCTTATTTACAGTAGCTGATTCACCTGGAACATAGGAGATTAGTTTTGAGAAACTGGAAGGGGAATTTCCCAGTATTGCCGTTGGTTTCCTCCCCTGCCTGCACTCCAGATGTGGTAGTTATAAAAGGGTGGGTGTTTTTTTGAGTTCTGTATCCCGAAATAAAATGCTGAGAACAAGACCATGATTTAGGCCATTTTTTACCTGAAAAAAAAGAGGCAGCTCTTTTACAGGCTGTTGGGGTAGAGGGTATATGGAAGACAGAAGTGAGGATTAAAGATCAGCTGTGTAGTTACGTGTTACAAAGCCTGTAAGCACAGGAAGAAGTATCCGGGAGCTGTGGACAGCTAAGGACAACTGCCCAAAGCCAGGTCTTGCTAAATCTAGTAGGTTTTTGAACAGATTACCTTTTAGGCAGGTCATGGCTATTATGAGTCACTTCCAACAGCTACTGAAGGGACTAGTTTTTCCAGTCTTCGGAAGACATTGGAAAGAACAAACCAAACCAAAGCATTCTACACTACAGTGCTATCTTGTGCTTGATTTATGAGCACTTCCCTCTGCTTGGAATAGAGGGCTAATCTACTACATTCAATAGAGAGATAAATTAGAAAGAATTTGTATGTATGCTGGAGTAAAATGAAGGCTGCCCTTTATGGGCATTTGGACAGTTTGGGCAAAGGGCTGGGGGATGTGATCAATCTGGTGAGCGTCTCAGGAGTGTGTGTATAGCGTAGAAGTCTTGCTTGGCTTTGCCCTATCCTGGTA
>KL280396.1:4569-26548 GCA_000699545.1 Podiceps cristatus | reverse complement strand
GAGTGTGTGTGTAGTACGCTACTGCAATGTAGCTGACAAAGTGCGGCGACTTGACTGTGTCTGTTTTTTCTTTAGGGAGATTACTTCATTCTTTTAGTCCCTGCTATATTATGTCAGGGTTTGTTTCCCCATTGGTTTCTCATTGTCTGAGTTAATTAATGGCAAAAGAAATTTCTTTTCCCCTGTGCTTTTATGGAGTGTATGTGTTTGTATGCAACAGATGGCGAGAAAGAAAGGAGGTAGGAGTATGCAGAATGTGCAGCATTAATGGTTATTGTGATGCACTATTGCTATTTTCAGAGTGTGAATTTGAATATATGACTTTCAGTTAAAGGCTCAATTATCAAAGACACTGGGATTAGCTCAAAGAATTTAAATGGAACACATGGAAAAGTCAGTCAGTCCATCCCAAGTAAATAGGTTAAAAGAAAGGCAGCAATTCCAGTCAGTTTGGAGTTGCAACTGAAAGTAGTGCAATTGGTAATTGCTACAGTCAGTAGTACTTGTTCAGTAGAGTGGTGTGTTAATGAGTTAATTCTTCCACACCAGAACTTGACAGTTGTGAATCCTAGAGCTGTTTTCTGAGGTGTAATTTCCAATTACAGTACTGTCACTGAATTTCTAGGTTATAAGGAACTGCTTCTGCCACTTGGATGTACGTTACTTGAAGTGAGCAATAAAAAAATAACAAAAGGAAGGATGGTCTGATTCCCTATAATTCATTTAAGACACTGCCAAAGCAGAGGCTGCAGAAAATTGTGCAGGGTCTTGTGAGGTTTGTGGTTTAAAGAATGAAGGGGAAAAAAATTGTGCTGAACAGAAGAGGTCTTGGGGGAGGCTGATTTTCACGTATGGGGTAAGTAAAGTCCCGTGCCTGAATGCAGAGCAGAGTGAAAAGCGTGGCCTTCCACGGTGGTGGTGCGCTTGCTGTGATGTCTGTCTTGGAGAAAGTATCTTCCAGATATATTACGAGTGGGGCAGTGATAGAGGGAAGAATACTCTGTTGCAGCTACATCCCCATTTTCTGTTAATAAGTCAAGGTCTCGAGAACCCGAGTCCATGGGTAAATGAAGAACCTAGGCAGTTCTCTCACCCTCTCTGGTGCTATAACCCAGTACAGCCAGCCTTTCTGGGACTCGCCACCCCAGATTCCAAGCAGCACGTACAGTTCTCTGTAGCAAAGCAGAAGCTAGAGCGACCAAAATCTGGACTTTCAGATTTTCAGGAGGACGACAGATTTGCAGGAAACGTTAAGGCCTGGAAATTGAGTTTGGTCCAAATTGCTTTGGCAGCACTTTATACCAGCTCTTAATATCCCTTCACACTGAGTTGCACAGCACTGGTGGAGCAGGTGGTGATGCTGGTATGGGATGTAGCAAAGCTGCCACATCTTGTGTTGTAAGAGCCACTGTTTCTCTTCCATAAAACATTTTACACAGAGGAAAGTGGAATTAGCAGCCTGGCTAATTGCTCAGAGGGTGCAACACCGGGGGGCAGCAATCAAGGGGCAGCAGTGCTGAACAGGCAGGCGCTGGGGTACGATTAGCAGCGCTCCTGTTACTGCAGAGCACGGAAACTGGCTTCCAGAAATCTGGAAGGAAGATTAAGGAAAGGTTTGGGTTTCTAAGTTCCTTGGAGTCTGGCATTCACTGGTGGTTTTAAGCTTTGTCTTTATTTGTGTTAGGTCACTGTTTCAAGGAGGGAACAGCTGTTGTTCTTCTGTTGAGGTTGTGTACAATGTCCTTTCTTCTTGTCCCTCTCCATTGTATCACAGATGTATGTATTCTTTAATAAAATCAGTTTTCCTGTCTCAACTACGTTTCTAAATTTGAGTATCTAAGAGTATCTTTGCTTAGATATTTGATAAATGCAATTTAATAGTTGTATAGTTCCTTTAAGTCAATTAAAAAAAATTCAGTCAGACTTGGGAAACGTGCTTATAGTGAATGAAATCCTAAATGGATGAAACAAAGAGAATTGAGCTTCTTTTAATCTGTGGAATATAGGTTAGCAAAAATGCTCATTCCTAAACAGGCAGATGTAAACACCCTCTCAAACTAGGAAGATTAGGGAAAAAACAACACTGCTACTGCTCTTTAGCTAGGTTAAACTTTTGTCTTGCTTCTCTGCACATCTTTGCAGGCCAATAATTTCCACTAAATTAGCTACGCTATCAATTAATGCCCATTACCAGGAAAATGGCTTTTTTTCCCTTCATAATAATTTGGCTGTGGAAGTCAGCTGCCAGATTTTTAATGGCTTGGTCTGACAGTAAGAGAGGAATACACTGAATATGTTTGACTCATTCATGTTGTCTAATTTGCTTGCTCTACTGTTTTTGTTTTCTTCTTCATTAATCTTGTAACTGTCTGGAAATAGCAATCTTGTCCAAAAAAAAAAAAAAAAAGGAGGAGGAAAGGAAAGGGCAGTGTAGCAGCCCTAGCTGTCATAGACTGAACATACAAGTGCTTCAATACTACTTGGTATACCATTCTCATGACAGGAAATAAGGAGCCTGGGAAATGGGTATTATTTGAACCAGTAAGATCACTGCTAACATAATGCATCAGTTAGTTTGCTTTACATTTTTTAAAGCTTGTTTGGTTGATTTATAGGTAGTTCCTTATTACCTATAGCTTTGCAGAAAGAACTGACTTGCTCAGATTATGTCCAGGAAAGCTGCACTGAGGAATATATGCATTTCTTGTAAAGCTGGTTGAAAAAAATCCAGTGATGGAAACTTGTTCTCCTCTTGGATTTGGATCTGTGACCTTCAAAACACGTAGTCAGTGACATTTGTCATAAACAGAGAGACTGAGAGTTCAATGTTTAGAAAAGTTTTTGAGCCTACATGTCCATTTATCTAACAAAAGCAGGCAGCTGGGGATAACTCCTTTGTTTCTGTTTGCATAAGCAAACATCTGGTATAAAGAGCCACTGATTTTCATTTTAACAAAGAAACCACCTTTTTGGAGAAGTGCTGCAGAAGCTTTGATGTGCTGTAGGCATTTCTGAAAAACACTCACGTATGAAGATGCTAGCTTCCTCTCCTGAAGAACTCTCCAAATGCAAACACCATTAATCTAGTTGCATTAGTCAATGATGGCCAAAACTTTCTAGTGAACCAGCTAAAAAGTAAATTCGAGAATACAGTGATGTCACAGAGAAATCCTTTATATATGTGTGTGTTTATTCATACATATGTACCGTATATATGTACTTATTAGAATGTTTGTCAACACAATCTCTCTCCTCTTGTTCCAGCATCAAAATTTCAGTGATTGTTGAAAATGTTTCCATGTTACTTCCTCATCCATGCCTTGTTAGATTTTGCCCTTTTTATTTATTCATTTTTAAAGTTTTATTCAATTTTATTTAAAAACTGCTAAACTCCTAACACCACTTGTAATGCATTGGATTAATGTCTTTGCTTTCTAAACAGGAGCTTGGTTTCTGTTCACTTGCAATTTGAGGAAGCAGAAAAAAACCCCAGAGTACGCATTTGTAGAAATTCTTCAAATCTGTGTTATGTACTGTTGGCAATACACAGTTGTAATTGTGATGAACAGGGCTTTGGGAAATGTGCCATTCAGCCTTAAATTCAAAGGGGCAGAGACTTTACCTCCCAAGGAATGCTGTGATGGCTTAGAAACTGTGTCTTCTTGTAGGGGGTGTTTGGGGGCTTTGGGGTTTGGGGTTTTTTTGGATAAGACACACAAATTCAGCTCACTGGTGGCAAGTAAATCTACTTGTGCCTGTAACACAGGCCAGGAGGTACTAGTGTCAGCACCAGGAGTGCAGAGAGGTGGCAAGGCTCTTGCAGCTGTTTATCGCTCATGCTGAGGTCCCAGAGCCTCAGAGCCAGATCCCTCTCTGGGTGTCACACACTTGCAAAGAGCTGGATACAACGTGGAACAGCCCACAGGAACACCCGCTTCAATTTGCCTTTGTGAACTAGTTTCCTTCCATCCCCCTTTATTTATCTACATTGCAGGGCACCATTTTGATGTACAGGCAGTGTCTGTGTGTGTGTGTGTAGAACAAAGTATGATTTTTAATAGTTTTTGTTTCCACAGTAAAGATTTCATAAATTTTGTATAATCCTAAGAAAGTGATGTAGGATTGCCAGGAAAATGGAAATGGAATAGGAAAGGGGAGTGAGGGGGTGGGGTGTTGAGAGAGCGTGAGCCTCCCAGGCTATGGGAGACACTTTAAAGTCCTATGAGGCTTTTACCTGCAGCTTGTGTATCTTGATATAAAATTAAGCTGAATCCAGTTAATAATGCTCCTAAGAAGAATATAACCTATTAGAGTGAAATGTTAGGCTACCTAATTAATGAATACCAATTAATTAAGTACTATACAGCAATGTCAGACACTTGAAATTTATGCTGCATGCCTGTGTTATAGGGCAAGGCTTTACCTAGACTATTCCTCTTGGATGCTGAGAAGTCGAGACAAGTCACGTACACCGTCTGAGGGGAGACAACTGGAGAACTCGAAGCATGATTGAGTCAGTACTGTATGTGATCTGCTGCATAGAGGCTGCCTGGGAGGAGAACGAGAAGAAGTAGAGGTGCTTATGTAGAGCACAGATATTGCTTTGCAGAGACGTAGAGCAGAGATACAGCTCTTGAATAGCAGCACTCTCTTGTTTCACTGCTGTAGAGAAAGGAAAAAGTATGTTGGCAGAAGTAGGCAAGGAACATGTCTCTGTATGATAGCCCATGAAACTGCCTGTTTTCTTTGGCTATTGTTTCAGGGAAGATTAAACTGGCATCTCCTATGATCAGAAAAAGAACATTTGCTGGGAAACCAGGACCAGGGGGAATTTACTAAATGATAGAACTCATATTTCTTATGTCATTCTGGTGTCTTCAGGTAGAATTGCAGTCAGTCATTTGTCATGTCTGAAAATAGAACATCTTCCTCCAAATGCATATAACTTGTCTTTGTAATATGGAAGAGAATTGGTACATATCAATCAGTGTTCCCCTGCAACCTCCGTGTAGCTTCCCTAGTTCCTTGGTGGGAAAGGCAGGAGAAACACTTGTGAAGTTCCAGTGGAAAGCCAAGGTATTTTATTACCCTTTGACTAGGGTAATACATTGTAGTGGAAAAGAGCAAATAGAGATAAGGCACGAAGCTAGCAGTGTGTGCCAAAAAGAGTAAAGTGATACCAGTAACACTTTGGTTTAAGCATTGTCCCTGGATGTAATTTCAGTGACTTTCAGTGTGTATTGCACCATTTCCTAGATAATTTCTTTTATCTATTGCAGAGTAGAAGCTCCTTTCACATGGTACCAGATAGTATTTGACCTCGTCATCAGGCTCCCAGCTGTATTTATAGTGTTGTTTGCTTTTGTGATTTTTTTGTAGCTGATTTGTACACATGGCTGGAAGCAGTGTTTTGTGAATGCTGGAGAGTTACTGATGGCTCTGGGGTCTTACTGGGTGCAGATGTCAAAGGGAGAGGTCATTGGCATAAAGGAAATTAATGTATGTAAATGAGAGCAATTAAGATGTTTAATCATGGGAATAACATTTTCTTCCCTTACTCTCATGATGAGAGTCCTGTGCTTATTTACAGCTCTTGTAACTCATATTATGCTTATCCTTTAGTCTCAGCTCTAAAAGCTATTATAGTCTGAATATGAAGTAAGTTGCTCTGACTTAACATTGTTTTTACATTAGTCCTTCATCTGCTTGTAAAGAACTTGTGTGTGTCTCGCACATCCCTTGACCTGGTCAGTTAAAGCATTTAAAATGATAGGTTTGCAATGGTGTAGACTTGAATAAATATTCAACCAATAATACTGAGGATAGATAATAATAAGAATATACTGTCACTGTATGTGACAATACGACAAATCATTTCACAAAGCAAAGCTGAAGTATTCAATAAAAGCCACATGAGAAGCATAAATGAGTTGCTAGGAAACATCTTTTTTCTTTTCTTTCCTCTTGTTCTCCTTGGTGGTAGGTTTTATCAAGGCTTCTACCAAGGATGAGAAGAGGAAAAATTCTAAGTTGGCTCTTGTCCTCAGTTAAAATGAGCTGACACTGTTTCTTATCAGTATTCTGCTGAGGCACCCAAGTCTGTTCATTTCTTTCTTTAACAAATGATTGATCTGGACCTGAGAATTGAGGGAACCTTGTAAAGTGCTAAAGCAAACAAATGGAGATAGAGGGATTGATTGTGCTCTGCTGCAGTGATTTTATGCAAGTGGTTTTTATCCTTAAGAGACTTCCAGCTTTTGAATTGAAAAAAGGTTTATATTGACTCGAATCATTAAAACCTTTATTTACTTTCAATTAGTGATGTGCTGAACTGTTCGAGGAAAAGTTCTGGGATAGAAAAACTTGGTGTATTTGCATATTGGGATGGTGGTAGCTGGCAGCTTGTTTGCCGGGTTTTCAGTGGATTTTTATGAGGACTGTAACTGTAAGAGCTAAGATTCTTAGGCAGAGTTTGGGTAGCATACGTGAAACTTGTGTTAATACCTTTAGTCCTGATGGAGCACTGAACATCACGTCTTGCAGTTTGTGGATGCCCTCACTGCAGCTGAGCAATGTGTCCTCTTGAAATAACCTCTTACGCTTGGCTGCCAAGCGCAGAAGCTGTCATAGCTTATAGACTTGTTAGTTTGCAGGACTTGCTTTAGGCATTGCAAAAGTTGGGAGTTACTGAGGACTACAAGTGATAGTGGCCTAGTGACTCTTCCTACTCCTGGCAGCTGGAAAGCTGTGTGATCCTACAAAAGCTAACCTGCAGTTGTGGCCAGAATAGGCTGGAGAAGGAGGGAGACTGAGCAGTGTTTTGAAAGATCTGGCTTGGCTTTCCTAAGAAGGTCAATTTACATTACATTAAGGAAGAGTCAAAACCAGAATTCTATGCTTCTGTGTTAAGTTTGAAGGAAAATCCTTTGGTTTTCTTCTTCCATAGTAGAATGCTGTGTGGTATTTATGAGAGACTTCAAAAACATGTAACATAGATGTGGTCAACCTGTCCAAAGGTGAAATTAAGCAGTGGGTGGGTAAGCTTATCCTTACCTCATCAACTTAAATTAGTCTTTCATTGTAGCCTGCGAAAATGCCTGACATCCTTTGAAAAATCTTTTTCTTTCTTGGTAATTCCTTGCAGAGATTTGTCTGTGTTTGCTGGCCTTGCATAGTAATTATTGCTGAGTTCAATTGTGGATTTAGACTTCATGGGAGTAAAGCAATAGAAGAAAATGTGAATTGGGGAAGTCAAGGGCCAGGTCAGTTTTGAACACAAATGGCTCTTTTCCCTGCAAGTGAATTCGACAACTGGAGCTGGACAGAGGTGAGACATTTCCCCATCCCTTTGATGGAAAGGGAAGTGAATCCTCTTCTGTGAGCATAGCAACTTCTTGAAAACGGAGCTGACTCATAATTGCTGTTTGCACAGGAATAACCTGGACTGGTGGTGTTTAACCCCAGCCGTCAACTAAGCACCACACAGCCACTTGCTTACTCCCTCCTGGCAGGATAGAGGAGACAATAGGAAAAATGAAAGAGAGGAAACTTGTGGATTGAGGTAAAGACAGTTTAAGTAAAGCAAAAGCCATGCACGCAAGCAAAGCAAAACAAGGGATTTATTCACTGCTTCCTATGGGCAGACAGGTGTTCAGCCATTTCCAGGAAAGCAGGGCTCCATCACATGGAATGGCTACTTGGGGAGACAAACGCCAGCACTCCTAACATGTCCCCCCCCTTCCTCCTTCTTCCCCCAGCTTTGTATGCCGAGCATGGCGTCATATGGGATGGAACACCCCTTGGGTCAGTCGGGGTCAGCTGTCCCAGCTGTGTCCCCTCCCAGCTCCTTGTGCCCCCCAGCCTCCTCGCGGGTGGGGTGGGGTGAGGAGCAGAAAAGGCCTTGACTCTGTGTAAGCCCTGCTCAGCAGTAACGAAAACATCCCTGTGTTATCAATAGTTTCCAGCACAAATCCAAAACAGAGCCTCATACCAGCTACTGTGAAGAAAAATAACTCTCCCAGCCAAAACCAGTACAACTGAATAAAATGTGGCCCATAGTTTCAGAGAGAGATGGCAGGACAGAAAGAGCAGCTATATTTAGAGTATGTAAGAAAGGATTAAACCACATTAATATAGTAGCTATAGAGGAAAAGAAGGCAGGATAAATGTCAACAAATGAAAGAATATTGAGAACAAAGATACAAACGATCCTTGTGGTTCAAAGTTACTTTTTTTCCTATTGTGTTCTTATATACAGGTGAAATCATTATATAAAGTTCATCCTTTCAATATTCTTAATATAAAGGTCAAAACAATGAAGCATACATTAACAACTACAGTAAAGCATCTAGTGTTATTTGTGTGGCATAAAAGAAGTCCTTCCAATGTACTTGACAGTTTACCTAACTTGCAGTTCAAGTTGGGTACAAAAGTAAAAGTGTTTTAGAGTTTTCATTCTTAAAAAAGAACAAAAACTCTGCAATACAGCAATCAACTGTTTTGATTGTGCAGCTTATATGACATCTTGAGGTATTGTAAATAAACATTTAAATAACTAATACTCATGTGTTACATCCTGAAATATGAAGCTTCCAATTAAATCTTGAGTCTGACTCCTTCTCCTTCAGGAAGGGTTACGAGGTATTTCTAATAATTAAAGGGGCTAAGCAAGTGTTCTCATCAGGATTTTGATGTCTGCATACTCTGCAACAATGTTATTGGCTGTCTGTAGTGAATCCCAAGGCTTAAGATCTAGAAGGTAAAAACATTGTACCCTAAGCTTTCTTTTTATTACTTAGCATATAAAAAAGCACCATAACAAGTAATTAGTGTCTTGACTTATTCTTGACTTTAAAGATCATTTTTTTTCACTGCTAGACATTAGTCTAGTCTTGTTAGACCACTTGAATAAGAAGAATATTTTAAGACAATGTTTATTTAACTACTGTTAAGAACATAAAAATCAGCAGCCAGTCAAGTCAGTGGATTCAGGAGATGACTCCCTCAGTCTGAAGAAGTCACTGCAGATGTTTTTTCTAATAATTGCAGTCATGTTTTATAAAGCATAGGATATTCTGGCAGAAAGAAACTGGAACTTAAAATATTGGCAGTGTTTTCCTGTGAGGACAAGCAGGCTTTATCATATATGCACTAAACTAGCCAAATAAACGTATTTAATTTTGCTGTTCAGGGTGTCATTCATCATCTTAATGATGAGGGAGTTGAATTCTATAGATATACCTTTTTCTATAAGAATATTAATTCAGGGATCATTTTCATTCAACTGATAGCCTTTCATTGAGACCCATAACTAGCAGTCATGTCAACAGCAACAAGAATTTAAACTGACAGCAGTTGTCTGCCTCTTTTCTTACATTTTTTTAAATATTAGAAGTGGATGAAATTAAAGCTTTGCTTTATAGAGTCAGTCACTATTTTCCTGACTGTTACAGTTAAAGCAGTAAATGCCAACACTCTGAATTTATTTCCCAGAAAAAGTAGAGATAGTCCTGAGAGCTGTTTCCCAAGATGGTGTGCTATGTATCTATGTCAATATAAGTTGGCGGCAAGATATTTTAATTAATTTTTTTCCAAAAAGCTTTGTTTATTAGATTGGCTGGATCCTTCCCCTCCTATAGTCTCAAGACTTTTTTCCATTTAAATTCCTTTATCTAATTCTCCTGAGAAGCCTGAAGGCTTTCACAAGCATTAATGATACAAACCTCATCACAGTTCTGCCACTGTAGTATTGTTCACAGGGAGAATTAAAGCATAGGATAAGTTAAGGTCAGAGCCATGATGAGAACCCAAATTATTTTAATGTTCCTGCAAAGCGTTTATCTCTCGACATTCTGGAATTTACAGTTTTGCTAATTATTTCTTAACTATTAAAAAGGAAAAAAATGGGTGATACTATCAGAGTATTTTTTTCCCTTCTATGTTCCATTATTTTCTAGTATGGTTATGAATGTCCTTTTCCTTTCAAGTGCCAAGCCTTTGACACCTTGTTATCCACTTTTCTTTTTCTAAAGTCTACCCTAACAACTAGACTGAGGACAATTCTGCTGAGTTTTTTCTCCATAGCAGACGAAAAACCATTCCTTTCCAGTCTTTTTCATAACGAGTGTTGTTCTTTGCCTTGTAGTTTTCTCTCTGCTTTTGTAGCCTTAAATGCAGGCCTCACTCAGACATCACTTGTCGCATCCAAAGCCCTTTGAAATACCGTCTCAAACTGTCCATTTTCTTACTCATCTGTCACTTTCAAATCTCTTCATTGGCTCTTGTGTTTGTGCTCTGAGTCTGCATAGCCCTGTCTTGTCTGAATGGTTTTCTTAAATTTTTAGTCACTCCATCTTCAGTCATCTTCCTTTGTTGCTCTGTTTGGTGTCACGCTAGACACTCTGGACACCATGCTTTAATTCGCATTGCTGCATTGCTTTAGAAGACGCTCCGTGGCTGTTACTGTCCTCCTCCAAAATTACTCCTTTAGTGAAGTTCATTTGTCTAGCCTTCACTGGTAACAACTTTTCCCCACCTGTCCCTTAAATTATTTTCAGTTTGATAATGAAGGCTGGATTTAGCTGGTTTTCATTTATGCAATAATATGTGAGGAAACACATTCAACTGTTGTCCTCGATGTTCCTCAGTGGGAGTCAGCTCAAGGCTGCAGATCGCAAGCGCCTCATCGATATACTGTAAAGACCATTTTGTAAAGTGCTATGCACAGAGGCTGTGATGAAAGTGCATTGTAATCCCATTCTATTTTCTGGACAGCTTCAAAGAAAAATACAAAGATGACAAGGAAAGTATGGGTACACAGTTGAATTTTCAGGTGTTTCATGAAGCCAATATTTAAAGGTTCCAGGATGAGAATGCCAGGAAAATAAATACACTCTGCACAGTGCTTGTCATAGTAACATCTTTTGAGCTACTACTTGTATGACTCCAAATCTGAAAACACGTACTGTTCCCAAGAAATGGTATGCACTATAGGTAGATAGGGTTTTTGTAAGTCTTTCAGTCAAATGAATTAACTTAGTAATAATAGGGTTCTGGTCATGAATGATGGATGAAACAATGAGTAAATTAATACTGACCTGATGCTGGAAATGAAAGTAGAAGTCAGATTCATCATACAGTGTTGAACTTCTGAGGACTGCATATGCTGGAGAGTCAGTAAAAGTATTTTAATATAATTTAATGAGTGAAGGGGTTTTATAGAATCATAGAATGGTTTTGGTTGGAAAGGACCTTGAAGATCACCTAGTTCCAACCCCTCTGCCACAGTCAGGGACACCTTCCGCTAGACCAGGCTGCTCAAAGCCCCGTCCAGCCTGGCCTTGAACACTTCCAGGGATGGGGCACCCACAGCTTCTCTGGGCAGCTTGTGCCAGGACATCACCACCCTCACAGGGAAGAATTTATTCCTTCTGTCTAATCTAAATCTGCCCTCTTTCAGTTTAAAGCCATTACCCCTTGTCTTATCACTACATAGTCTCGTAAAAAGTCCCTCTCCAGCTTTACGGATTGTTTTATACTTAAATGTATAGTATAAGCTAAATAGCCATGTTGAATTTTAAGCTGTTCACATGCCTTTGCAATAAGCAAAAATTATTACTGCTACGAGTAAATTTTTGAACCTCCTCTAAGTAAAACCATGTTAAATTGTCAGCAAAGGAGACCAATTTATTAGTGCCAGCCATCCTAGAGGTTTTACTTTGCTGTTGCTGGTACAAGATAGACCTGAGGAAACAAGTCTAATGATCATATAGTCATAAATACACATTCTAAAGCTAATTGAAAACCAATTCAGTTATTAGAAGGATTCCTGGGAATAAGAAGCTTAAATATAGCCAATTAAAGGAAATACACAAATATACTTGTAAGCTGAAAGAGGGGCAATAAATAAAAGAAAAAACTAGAATGTAGCTGGAGATCACTTCAGAAAGGATTGATCAAACTAAGGGAGGAGGCGTTTCAAGCAATCTTGCCAATGCAAGATGATATCTCTTACTATTGCACAACTGAAGTTGTTGTGTTTGTAAATTAGTAAGGGTTCTGCACGCTGTCAGCAAGCATTTAAATAAGCCTCGTGGGAATGGCTATTTCCTGCCTTCCCTACTCTGTGGCATGGGAAGAATACTCTTAAAAAAAAGGAGAAAAAACCTTATGTAACATTAAATATCATATTTTTGTGTAAAACTACATTTTCTATTTTACATATTATTTATTATTATTTATGTGTAATATAAATAAATGCATCTTAGTAATTTTACAGTTTTGCATCAAGTTCAGCAATGCAAATGGATTGTGCTTTTCATGATTCATCTAGTTTGTAGCAGAAATTATGGAGCATGGGAATCCTTAGCTGGCTGAAACTCAGTCCTGATGAAATGGGGAGATACCTCAATGCTGCAGAGAGGAGGACAGTAATATTATTTCCGAGCAATGTTTTTGTGATGGGCGTGAGCCAGTTGTTGTATGCCAGGCTCAGGATGGTGTGCTATGTGCTGCTTCCTGAAAAGTAGCAAATTATTTCTTTAGCTGGGGTGGTTTGGTCTGTCCAGTATTTAATTGCCGGCTCTTCAGTTGTACACAGCATACTGGTTGTTTGGTCAGAGTGACCAAGCTATCTCTGCACAGCATTGTGTTTTGCCACACAGGCAGTTTTTTAACTACTTTAGAAACTTTCTTGGTAAATCGGTGCATGTTGCTACAGGAGGAGCAGGTGTGCCTACAGTTATCAGCAGAGATTCATTCTGTAGCACTTTAATTTTCTGTACAGTGTCAAGTCATATATTTATAAGCCAGACTTCAAACAAACAAAACCCACCCCTCTTCCCCAATCCCCTCCCACCCGTGCCCCCAACAATAACACCTAGTTATCTCCTACTTTGGGATGAAAACCATGGAAATGTTATCCAATGTTTGAATCCCCTTCAGTATGACAATCTGACAGGGTTGTGTGTGGACACACCAGTGTTGGTTCAGCTGTATTCATCTCTGCGGTGCAGTTTTGAAACCAACTACTCTTTACACATTTTGGTGCAGTGTCTAAGTCTCTGTGAGATTAAAGTTGTATTTCAGTAAGTTCTTACTGACAGTACAGAGCTGTTGAAGCAGCCACGATGCCAAATTGCAGGACTGCCTTAGTAACTCTGTATGTTACAGAGAGTTGGAAGTGGCCAGAAATTTAGTTTGATCACTCTTTTTTTTTTTTTTTTTTTTTTTTTTTTTTTAAATCAAAAAGAATAGCACTGCTGTCATAAGTGGTTTCAGGTTGGTTTAAGAATGGACTTCAAGGAGAAACAATAAGGAAGTGAGATTTCACAAATTTCCAGGAATGTTCTGAAAATGCAGTTGCATTTCACATACTTTTATTAGTCTAATTCTATAAAATTAACAGAATAGCTTTCCAACTATAGGACTCACTTTTTCAAGCCAATACCTTGGTAAGTACGAGGGCTGTCCGGATAAAAAGAGGCAGGTGCTCTCCTGAAGTTGTCTCGGACAGATACTCTTCTTCAGTCGTGCACTTGCTATACTGTATGATTCTGTTTCAGGTTTTAATTATAGTTGTTCTTTGGGGTGAGTGGGTCAGGAATTTCAATCCTTTGGTTTGGATCAGGTTCAGGTCAGTGAAAACTTTAAGTGACCTGACCCAGCCATGAACCAAAGATAGTCCCAGAAGTTTCCCTTGAGATGGAAACTGTACTCCTGATGATGTTTATCTGCTGGTGACACAGTATGACTTTCTAGATAACATATGACATTGCGGGGTGCTCATGATCACAAACTCTCATTTGGATAAAAGAAGAAATGGACCTTTTACTGAATTTGATAAAGTTGCTAGTCACATTGTCATTTGCTTTTAGTTCACTTTAATGGGTCTGGGAATCTGTAATTTTTACAATGTGTTCCAAGGCTTTTATCTCTGCTTGATCTATTTTTAAATGTTTTTTATTTTCACAGCTAATTTGCAGATTCTCAGAGTATAAACTTACCAACCAGGACCACAATACCATATGGCTTTATGGTTTCATTGATTAGTTTCACCTTATTACTTTTAATTTATTAGGAGAAAAAGGGAAGTTCTTATATGCCATAGGTCATATAATTGGGATCAAACCAGCAAGGATACGAGCTGCTGCTGCCTTATGAGAAAAACCAAGCCAAGGATTATGTATGCATATACTGTGTGCACTGTCGTGTGGTCCAGTTTAGCCCGAACAAAACTAGCTTCCTATCTTCTTGCTCCCTGTGGTCTTTTTTTCTGCCTACCCTGATCCACACCTGCGCACTAAGATTATCTTCAAGAATCTCCTGAAATACTCCACATGTACTATGACATAGAAGGATGAGTGAGAAGCTATTAAAAATACAAATAACATTATTCAAGACCATGGACATCAAGAGATTTGATACCTGTAAAGCTTCTCCTTGCCAAAGAGATCTTAGTATCTGAAAGGCTGAGTAACTCTCTATTCTCATAACAACTTTGACTATTGCTACCAAATTATTATGGTAAAGGGAAAATGCACCAAAATATTTTTTTTCCAATTAATCTCCAATCCCTATTTCATAATCTCCTATTAACAACAGCTAGAGTGTGTCTGGCAGCATCTGTTAGTGGGGGGTGTGTGTGTGTGATTGGTTGTGTGATTATTGTGGGTTTTTTGTTTGTTTGTTTTGTGTAGGTTTTTGTTGGTTTTTTGGGCAGGGTTTTTTTTTTGTGTGGCATTTTTTTTTTTTATTAGAACAACTATTTGCTTGTAGTTGTCTAGTGTAACCAGTTGAATTGGTTTGCTAACAGGATTTGCCCTGTTGTCCGGGTAGCAATGACCTGTACAGATCTGTGCACTCTGTAGAGTGGTGTGTCATGGGCAAACTTCACTGGAATTCTGCCTTTATCTCCCAGTGGAAGGGATATTGTGTTTCACTCCCCAGGCCTGAGGATATTGCAGGACATGAGCCTTCATCCCCTCTACACAACTTCTCTCTTATTTTTCCTCCCCCACCCATCTGTGCATGATCAGTTTTAATTGGAAGACTGGTGACATAAACTCCCCTGATGTGGGAGATGCCTCCGTATCTTCTAATTCAAAACAGCGAAGAAGTAGAGTTGGTTATATAATTCACACTTCATTTGTGGCTTTAGAGAGTGGCGAATGCAGCCTTTGTCACCCCCCTTCAGTCCCTGCCCCGAGCCCATTGCAGAGTCCCCCCCAGTGAGAGCCGTAACAGCCTGTGGGGGAGAGAAATCAAGGTAAAACATGACACCAAGGCTCCCTGTGTTTAGAGAAATGAAGGGAAGCATGAGGGCATAAAGGGGTATGTTTTATTTCTTAATGAGATTATTTTTTGCAAAGCTTGCATTACCATGAAGTCCAAAGATTGATAAGCCTTATCATAGTTAACCTAGTTTGTAACCCCTTTCTCTTTAAATTCATCCAGATCAGACATTAATAATAAGACCTCTAAGGTAAATAGAGATGGATGTTTTATTAAGATAAATAAGATGGATGTTTCAGGGCATAGCACTGCAGAACAAGTTTCATTTTGGAATGCAGCATAGTTTGAATCTCCTTTCAAATGGATGTTCTCTTCCGGTTATTGTCAGAGTGGTTTAGTAAGCATTACATTAAGGAATCTCGAGGGCACTTTAGGTGATAAATAGGAAGAGCTGGTGGTTCTGATGGGAGATGTGTGAAACTATACCTTCTTATAATGTATATTATTCAATAGGCCAAAGTCAACCTGGTAAAACTAGCATGCAGTGAAACAAGAGAAGTGTTTTGAGAAATGCCCTTTCCTGCCCCAAGGGCCTAGCAGTAGTCCTGTTAATAGGTTCTTCTGCTGGTGCTTGTAACTAATAAACTAAATGCAGAAATATTGGCTTTCTAACCTGATTTCAGGTCATTCATTTTGTGAAAACTAACTCTGGGGAATTGTAGAAGTAAAGAAGTAGCTGTATAAATATTTGTTGGTGTTCTGTGGATTTCCTTTATGGTATTTCTTATTTCCAAGCAGCTACAGGTATGAAACACACCTCTGTCCAGAGGCCAGTCGTTCCTGTCCTGGTACAAAGCCTGCTGCCACTCACCATGCAAATACCGTGTTTGTATCTACTCTGAGTCCTTTCTGTCTGCTTGGCCAGTACAGTTACTAGATTTTCAAGAGGTTTTTTTAAGGTCCTACAAGAACTTTGATCATCAGGTGTTATCTCTTTATGTGCTGTGCACTAGTTGGTTGTATCCATTTAAGATCTACAGTATAAATTTTGGCTGAAATATACCTCTCAAACAGACATCCAGTCATAGCTGGAAGACATCAAACCAGGATCTCTTAGTAGTTTCTTCGACCAGTTTCCCACTCAAACTGTTAATAATTTGTGTCCTAAATACTGAATTTGTCTGGCTTCTGCTTCCAGCCATTTGTTTCCCTGTTATACCTTCCTGCTAGATTAAGGAACTCCTAAGTCCATGATTTTCTCCATTGTGACCCTTTTAGTCTTTTGGATAAACTAAATAAATGATGGCTTTTACTGTGAGGTGGTGTGTTTTTTTGCCAGCCTTTCATCTGTGGTGTTTTGGCATGTGCAATTGATTTATTTTTTTATCACAGTTACTGCACAGAGTATCCTGATAAGTTGTTTACTTTTTGAAAAAAACACCAATCTGCCAAAATTACATAATCAAATGCATATATCATTTACCAAAACCAGAGAAGCTGATGGTGTTTCAGATGCATAGAGTTACCAGAACTGGGCATCTAGGAATTTCCCAGTTAATGTGTTTGAAGTTGGAGGCTGGTGTTCTTGGAATGGTACAGTCTTTCCATGTTCCAAAGCAAGCACAATGAATCTCATTCTCAAATTATTCCGAACCTTTTTCAGACATCACTTGGTGGTGAGCCAGACTTTCAACTAAGGTAAGTCAGTGTCGGTCTGAGGTTATTAGCTCTGGCAGCTTACACAAGCTGAAGACCTGAAGCATACGTGTAAGATATGTAGTAAATTAATATATTTTGCATTAGCTTTTTAAAGACAATTACAATAGGTTTTTTTTTTTTTACATCAGTAAAATTGAATACTTACTGATTTGTACTGAAATATCAGTAAAATGTCTGGCAGCCAGTCTTGAACAGATCTACCAAGTAAGTTGTTGCTCAGTATAACTCTAAACTACTGTGACCTGTGATTCTGCAGTAGAGTGATGCCCTGGTAAGGTGCTTGGTGGTTTTCTGATGGGGCCACCCAGCCAGCTAGAGCAAACTGATGGTCACCTGACTTGTGAGATGCTTGGATTGTGAAGATGTTCAAAACTGAAAAAGCTGGACCGTAGATATATTTTTATATGTCAGCTTAACCAATAGTACATGATAGTCTTCTACCAAAAGAAAAATTTCCATCATCTTCCAGAGATTGTACTTCATTATAATTTCACATACTATTTGCTGCAAAGCAACAATATCTAAAGAGAAGTACTCTATAAGCCCCTGTCGTATCTGTTATCCAGTGTTATTTCCACGTGTGTTGAATTAATTGTATGACATAGCTGCCGGGACACTTTCAATACATACAGGGAGTTAGAAAATTTATTGTAATAGGAAATTACAAAGAGAGTTTTTCATGTTAGTTTTATTTTGTTGAAGTTGTAGTCTAACAGTGAAGGGTTTTTTTGTGTGTGCATTGTTGGAAGCCCTGAGTGCTTTTAGACTAACACCATTAAAAGTGCTTTTTCTTCAGCTAATTGCACTGACCTAAAACCTCTGTGTATAGAGTGACTGAATTTGGCAGATGGCTTTTCCCCTGAAATGTGCTTGGGCTGTCTTGGACTCACATGATTTAGAAGCCTCGTGTTTAAGTTTTATAAGAGGTAAGATTTAAAATTACTGTCTTTTGGGTTATTGTTCATGATCAATAAATACCTGAGACTTCATAATCCCCTGGGGTATGCTCTGGGCTGGGTGAGAGTTAAAGAAAATGACTCTATGTTTGTGTAGCTTGTTTGACTCAGCTTCATCAGCATCCTGAATGTTTGAATTGAATCTTTCTACACTAAATTCATTATCATTAGGTAATCCACCAAAACAGGAAAAGTCAGTCAAGTTTGATACCTCTTCCCAGGGGACCAACAACAAAAGTCTCAGGGCAACAAACTATATTACATCATACTTATTGTGCTGAAAGTGAACTTCTCTGGGGAGCTACATTCCTCATTCCAAATTCAAGCACAGGAATAGATATTTCAGATTTTCCTTTTGACATTATCTTACATGTTCAATTTCCTGATCAATTCTCATTGGGGAGGTCGGAGACTGTGGTATGTATTAATAGCTTAGGGTTTGAGTTAAAGCACTCTGGAGTCATATAAAAAAACTCACCTCAGTTTGGATGCGTTCTGAGTGGGGCCTTGACGTCCATGAAACTGGAGCAGAAGAAAGTTAAGAATATTATATTCTAATGTAAATTTGAAGACTACTGTTCCTTGGCTGGCATTATAGCAGTTCATGTAGCATAGCTCTGTCCAGGTATGTGGCCAGTCAGTTGGAGAATCAATTAAACAGCATAATTTGAAATGTAAAACTTTCAAAGTTCGGAAGATCTTAGATGTTCTTTCTAATTGATTTTTGTGGGACTGACCTCCCAAATTCTGCAGACAGCTCTGTCAGTCTGTATAGCTTGTTGATGGTACCTGTTGTCTTCATTCCAATGAGGAATGCATTGAGGATTTCTGGAGTTAAAAGCATAAATTAAAAGCCACACCTGAGGATATAGAAAACTGGGCACAGTAAGGGAATGTGATAATATATACATCCTAAAAGAATGCATAAATTAGTTGTTTTGAATACTGCATGTTATCTGTATGTAAAGAACCTTACCTGCCACATAAGCAAATGGAAAGAAAAATCTCCTCTTTAAAAGGCCCGATCTTGGTGATCTGCAGGTGCTGGGAATAATTGGTCCAAATTTGAGCTGGATAGCATTTTCGCCAATAAAACTCAATTTTGTAGTTCTGTATTATAAATTTGGCAATTCTAACTGCTTGTAAAATAAAATAAAAAAACCCCCCACATTAATTGTCCACTTTTAATGTGGGTCAGGTGCTCATGGTTTTAACTACTCTTGAACAAAAGTTTTTAGAGTTTAGTAAGACACTTTGGGATCTGCTATGAAGTTTCTTGAAAGAGGGATTTTTTATTTTTATTTATTTTTTTTTTAAAATAAACCATGTGTGGTATATATAAAGATATTAAAATATGTGGAGCCTGTTTGTTCCATTATTTATAATGTGGTTGGCCAGCTGAGTCATGATTCTGCTCCCCTGTTGAGCTGTTTAAAACAGGAATAAAAAGGAGTACATGACAAATGCTGTAAAGGGATATGTGAAAACTTAATATAGTTTCAAAAACTTATTTCTTCCTCTTGGCGTACAAATAGTTGTATTTTTGAGCAATGCATTCATTTGAGTGTTTGTGAAAGGGGAATTCATAAAAGAATTTGAAAGGATCCTTGAACCTGATCAAGATGAACAGTTGTTTGAATGCAGAAGACTTTTTGTACTGAGGTGGAATGTTTTTGTCCATCTGCCTGCTCATTCTGGTGAAGAAGTAATGTTGTAGTCCAGCAGCCTTAGTCCCAACTATGGTGCTGCTGTTATCTGTTTTATTTGACATATCTCTATTTCTCCACTACACGTTTTAATTAAGAGAGCTTTACTACGTATTAGTCACCAGAGCATGCTGGTTGCTCTCATATTAAAGAAACTGACCTCTGACCTTATGGATGACAAAGGTAATGCATAAGTTTGTGCCTTGAACATTCAGTTTCTGGAAATGTGCTTTTGAACCGCTGGCTGCAGGTCAGGGTCAATGTGAGGAGGGCTTGGAAGAAGACTGCTGGGTTTAGTTATCTAAACAATGCAATCTCTGTCCATAAGGCTGCAAACCCATCCCCAGAGAGGGACATATATCAATGAAACGTTCCCCTTGTCATGCAATTCTTTTGCATTCTCTGGATTATTTTCTTGGAAGACTGATGTCCCTCTCCATTTTACTCTAGAGACTTATCCTCTGCCTTCACCAGAATCTCAGTGAAGTGACGTTGAGCAACACATGTCATAGATTTGATTAACTTTTTACAACTTTACTTTTTCACTTCTGAATATGAAAGCATAATAAAATACATACGTGTTTCCAGAATCTGGAATGCCATATATCTAAATTGTGTGAAAAATATTACTGTTTTGAAAGTGTTTCAGAAATACTGTTTTATTGGTAATACTTTTTTGTGATATTTATAGAGAACATGAGTATATGGAAACACGATTGGAACTCCTGAAATTCAGTAGGAACTCACTTGTTCTTAGTATCTCCACTAAAACATTTAAGCAGGAGCAACAATAGTGCTGCTCTGCTAGAGTAAGTTCAGCAACACATTACGACAGACAATGCCACCAGTAGAGACCAGTTTCATGTTACATTATTGAGCCTGAAGTCAATAGAGCAGTGCTAGAACGAGTCGACGATTTCATGCTGCTACTCTGCCAGAATCATTACAGTGACAACTGTAGTTCAAGGACAGGAGGTTTCGTGTACCCTTAGCTATTTCCACAGCCATGTGTAACTGATGCCAGAATAAAATGCTACAGACTTAAGATTGGTCTTCTGTTCTTAGCCATTCATTCCTTCTTTGCTAAATTAGGAAAAAATGGTCGGTGGTAACCTGGAGTTGTTGCTTTCATTAAAAAAAAACAATAATTGTACAAAGAGTGTAAGATAGTGCCATACGTATACTATTTAACTATGATATATATCTAATGTACTTAAGCATAGATTGTGATTTTTTTTTCTAGAAGAAATTTTTTCTGTATGTACTAGCAAAACATATTTGCTGAAACTCATTTTCGTGTTTGAATTATGTATAAAATAAATTTTCTGCAAATCAGTTACTACGAAGTACTATAAGTATTGGCAATATTTAGTTTATCACTGTATTTAAGGCATAAGTGCCGGTAAGAAAGTCTTCTGGTTTTCTAAATGGAGAAAAGTAGGATAGTCTTGTGAGTAAGGCTAGAACAAGACTAGAACTCAGACCTTTTTCATTCAAAGCCCTGAATGTGCCATATAATCATGTTTAATTTCAGTCTTTTGGCTCTTAAGATCCTAAGCTTTCTGGAGAAAATGCTGATTCTAGTCTGCCAGGTACAATGAGGCGGATTACAATTTCTAGATACTAGTGCAATATTACTCAGTGAGAATTGTCTAGAGCTCAAAAGTCAAAGGAAATATTAAAATTAACCAAAATTAGTGATTGGTATGAAGACAGTTGATGTCAGGTGAATGCCAGGACTTTGGATTTTATTTATTTATTTTTTTTTTTTCTTCCCCTGAAGGTATCCTGTTCATAGTCTGAACCGAGGGCTTCAGAAGGCACACCAATGAAACTCTCAGTGACCTTTAAGCACAGAGGGTATTTGCGTGTCTAGAATCTTTGTCAAAACAGCTTCTCTGGTTATTTTATAAAAGTAGGCTGTCCATTTCACAGCTAGGTAGGTGAATTTTAATGTATATGTGTCTTTCTATGTTGTGGTTTTTTAAATTTTATTTTTATTAGAAAAGTTTGACACTTTTTTCCAGCCTGTATGATAGATGCAATTTTGCCTTTCTGACACACAGAAATATTGAAATGGCTGACAGCGGAGAAAGAAAGCCATAGAGAGATCATGAGGTATAGGATGTGGCTTTCATCTCTGAGGCAAGGGGATGCATTTAGTTAACTAAATTCCTCCAGGTCCAACTGAAAGTCTAAACTTCCTGTCGATCAACATGAACTAGTGGTGTGAAGGTTGTAAAGTACTCCCATTAAATGCAGATCAAAAATACGCTTGATAAGGGGAATCTAGACTTTTCTACCTCTTTTTCATTTCCTTCTAGATACAGATTAAGCATATTTGGTATAACTGTCTTTTTTTCTTCC